>SJXQ01010968.1:20848-132572 GCA_006408695.1 Aepyceros melampus | reverse complement strand
TTCTTGCTATTCTTTGGAACTCTGCATTCAGATGCTTATATCTTTCCTTTTCTCCTTTGCTTTTTGCCTCTCTTCTTTTCACAGCTATTTGTAAGGCCTCCCCAGACAGCCATTTTGCTTTTTTGCATTTCTTTGCCATGGGGATGGTCTTGATCCCTGTCTCCTGTACAATGTCACGAACCTCATTCCATAGTTCATCAGGCACTCTATCTATCAGATCTAGACCCTTAAATCTATTTCTCACTTCCACTGTATAATCATAAGGGATTTGATTTAGGTCATACCTGTGCTGTATAGTAGGTCCTTATTAGTTATCTATTTTAGATATAGTTGTGTGTATATGCCAGTCCCAGTCTCCCAATTTATCTTTCCCCCTGGTAACTAACTATAAGCTTCTTTTCTACATCTGTGACCCTATTTCAGTTTTGTAAATAAGTTCATTTGTACCATTTTTTTTTAGATTCCACATATAAGTGATATCATATGATATTTGTCTTTCTCTGTCTGACCTACTTCGCTCAGTATGATGATCTCTAGGTCTATCCATGTTGCTGCAAATGGTGTTTTGTTCTTGTGTATGTTTCAGTAATGTTCTGTTGTATATATTTACCACATCGTCTTTGTCCACTCTTCTGCCAGTGGATGTTTAGGTTTCTTCCATGGTCTAGCTGTTATGAATAGTGCTACTATGAACATTGGGTTACATGTATCTTTTCAATGTAGTTTTCTCCAGACATACAATCCCAGGAGTGGGATTACTGGTTCATATGATAGTTCTACTTTTAGTTTTTTAAGAATCTCCATACTGTTCTCCAAAATGGTTGTACCAATTTGCATTCCCACCAACAGGGTAGGAGGGCTCCCTTTAGTAACTTGATATTTGTCTTGTATGTGTGACAAATAGTATTGTCTGCTTTGTTTTACTCAGAAAAATCTATGGCATATACTTTATAACCTTTAATTATCATTCAGGTTTAGTGTGATTCTCATATCAGTCATTTGTTTATTTATTCATTCAGTAAATAGTAAGCAAGCATGTGTTGAATATCAACTAAGAGCATTTTCCACCTAAGCTCTGAATATCTTTACCAAATTTTTTATAACTGATATAGGAGGTGATATTCCAAAGCTCAGGCTTCCCAGGTTGGGACTTAGCAACCAAACAAGAAATTCCAAAGCTCTGTGTATGTGCAGGTTAATATTAAAAATGTTATGTATTTTTAAACCCTCTATATCTTAAAAAAAAAAAAACTTTAAGAATTGTACTTTTAAAAATTAGCATACACACTAATTCACAAATTCCACAAGTTCTGAATTAGTTTATAAGATACCATGTGTTCAGTTTTCAATCTAGGTGTTTCAACTACAGCATTATAATAAATTCTAGAAATAGTTTTAATATTACATATTAAATATGTATATAAAATATATTTAATATGTTTTATAATCCATAGGACACTCCAGTTTTAGATGATCTCATAGCCTTTTCTATTGGCATGAGGTAGGAGATGCCTATTTCTGGCCCTTTGCAAAACACTTCAAATGCTGAAATAATTAGAAGTTACTCCTTAAGATTAATACTTGGACTTCAAGGAAGTCACCTTTTATAAATAGAGGAAACTCAGGATAGACTTCCACTTCTGTCACTACCATTGGGGCATTGGCCAAGTAAGCATCCCCTCCTTGGGGACTCTGTTTCATTATACACAGACACACATGCACTCACATACATAGTTTAAATTCTATTCAATGTACAGATATTCATACACATATGGTTTGTGAAAGTGAAAGTCGCTCAGTCATGTCCGACTCTTTGCGACCCCATGGACTATATAGACCATGGAATTCTCCAGGCCAGAATACTGGAGTGGGTAGCCATTCTCTTCTCCAGGGGATCTTCCCAACCCAGGTCTCCCACATTGCAGGCAGATTCTTTACCAGCTGAGCCACAAGGGAGGCCAAGGGGATGCTTACTTGCTTCATTGTACAGAAGCAGCAAACTTGAAGATTTGTCCCTCAAGAGCCACTGACTTGCCATGTGCAGCCTCTGATCAAGGGTGGGTATTGTCTGAGTACCATGACGATCGCAGTGAAACAAGCCAGTGGCTTTGTAAGATGCACAAAGTCTAAGAATGACAGATGATTCTTGCACCAAACTGGCAGCTGCCTTCCAGGAGCCCGAGGATTTACCATGTGTGGACATCACAACGGACCATCACAAGCCGAGCTCAGGACAGGACAGAGAGTGGTGAGAAAGGAGGTCTGCCTCCTGGAGCTGTCTTCTGGTCCCAGGATCAGGGACAGGGACCCTCCACCCCAGTTCTAGTGCCCCGAACCCGAGGACTCTGGGAGATCTCGCCTTACCTCTCTAGACTGAGACCTGAAAACATGTGCAGGGCAGTCTCTGGAAGACTTATGGGGTGCTGCCTGAAGGTGGGGGTGGGGGTGACAAGCCCTATGTCCCTGGTAAAGAGTCACTGAGCAGGTCTGGGAATGTGGGCTCACCCAGTGTGCTCCCTGTCCCTGCCCAGAGCTCTAGGGACGCAGGTTCTCCAAGTGAGCATGCTCAGTCCTAGGAGTCTGGAGAGGGGAGGTAAGTGGGGGACTTTGGCTGAAGCAGTGAGTTTTATTAATGGTGAATGGCGAGGATAGTGTGTTTGCATATCTTCTTAAAAAGTTCTGGTGTGATTTTAAAATGATTGGTTGGTTAGCCACTGAACAGAATAATAATTCAGCAGAGACGATGAGGAGGTGGCTGGGGTCCATCAGTAGTATCCGGCCTTGATGAGCACGGGGGCCAGGATGCTCAGGAGAGTGAGTAGCAGGAGGCCAAGTCTCCCTTTGTGGAACCGCTTCAACAAGAAAAATTTCGCCCAGACCACCTTCGACTGGCTGTTGGGAGGGTACTGGAGTTGGTTCGTGCCTTCCTGCCTGAGAGTTTTTAATAAACAGGGACGTTGATGGGGAAAAGTATCAAAACTGTTTTCCGTGATACGCTCCCATCCCGCTGGACCCCACACCTCCGAAGGGCAGAGAGCTGAGCATGAAGTGCGTGATGATGTCATTGCCTGTGACACCGCCGCTGGACGTCCCTTCGATCATCCACTTGATGAGCTTACTGTTGTGAGAAAACACATAGAAAGCCAGGGGCTTTTCACGTTCATTTATGAACTAACTGTATGGCTTCATCTGCATTCTTCACAGGCACTATTGGAAGAATTGGTCCAAAAATTTCTTCCTGCATCACCTTGGTGTCAGGATCCACATCAGGGAGTATTGTTGGGGCTGTGTAGCGTGTGGCCTCATCCATCTCCCCACCAAAAGCTATCTTCTGTCCTTCCAGCAGACTCTGTATCCTCTTAAAATGACGAAGATTGACGATCCTCTTGTAGTGGGGAGATTCTTTTACATTTTCTCCATAAAATTCCTTCACGGCCCCTGCACCTTCCACGCGATCAGGTCCTGGAGGGACGGCTCACAGAGCACGTAGTCAGGGGCAATGCAGGTCTGACTGCAGTTCATGAACTTGCCCCAGGCAATGCGTCTGCAGGCAACGTCCAAGTCACAGTCTTGGTCCACATAGCATGGGCTCCTCCCTCCCAGTTCAAGGGTCACAGGGGTCCGATGCTTGGCAGCAGCCTGCATGACGATTTTTCCAACAGCGGTGTTTCCTGTGTAGAAAATGTGGTCAAATCGCTGCTTCAGAAGCTCCGTGGTCTCCTTGACACCACCATTGACGATGGCATATAGGTCCTGGTCCAAGTACTGAGGGAGGAGCTTAGCCAAGAGTTTGGCTGTATTCTCACTTACTTCGGAAGGCTTGATAATCACAGCATTTCCTGCAGCGATGGCTCCTATCAGGGGCTGGATGGTGAGGACAAAGGGTTAGTTCCAAGCTTCGATAATCAGTACGACCCCCAGGGGCTCTGGCTGGATATAGGCCTCGTCCAGCATGGTGAGCAGGCTCCTCTGAGCTGGTTTAGCAGCAGCCCATTCTGGAAGCTTCTCCAGCATGAGATCAATTTCTCCAAACACAGAAATGACTTCTTGACTGTGTGCATTGAATTCGCTCTTGCTCATGTCTGCACCGATGGCCGCCAGGGTGTCCTTCTCGCGCTCGTGCACCACACGTGCAGGACCTCGAGCTGCCGCCGCTGGAACGTCAAGGGGTGAGAGTGGCTGCTGGACCTCACGCTCCATGGCTGGTCCTCAGTCCACGATGCGCCAACTCAGCCAACGCCAACTGCCTGGCCGACGCCCAGGCAGCAGGTTTAAATTCTATTAAATACATATATGTATACACACATACATATAAATATGGTTTAAAGTCTATTCATTACATATACACATAAATACATAAATGATTGAAATATTCACTACATATCTGTATGTGTGTATGTACATAGTCTATTCACTGTAAAATCTATTCATTATACACGCACACACACACAGAGTTAATATGTTACCTTTGAAATTAGATTTGCCTCCTCCTGCATATTAGCTGTGTGGCAACTTCTCTGAAAGTCACTTTTCTTATCAGCACATGGCAATATAACACCAATGCTTTATTTCAGAAGTTTAAATAAAACTGTACAAAACCTGATATGCTGAGCACAAAGGCCTTACACAAATGACATTATCATAGGAATTGCTATGATCATGATCATGATTATCACTGTCTAAAAACCTCAGTGGAAAGTAAAGTATTTTCCAATAGTTTCTTCCTCCAAGTACTGCATGATTGCAAATCAAGATCTTTGCAACTTAATGACTTCAGCATTCTTTTTCTTTTTTTTTTTTTTTTAAAAATGCAAGTCGTAGATCTCTACACAAGACAGGCTAGTTCCTTAATGGCACAAGTTAGTATGTTAATGTAGAGATGACAGTGGGCCCGAGCCATCACTGAACCTTCAGGTGGAAGTGAGCTTTCCACTTTATGGTGTGCAAAGGTTGTAGCCAACCTCTGCTTGGACCAGACTGGCATTATTTGCATTGTTGGTGGGAATGAAAATTGATACAGCCACCACGGAGAACAGTATGGAGATTCCTTAAAAAAAAACTAGGAATGAAACTACCATATGACCCAGCAATCCCACTAGTGGGCATATACCCAGAGGAAACTGTGATTGAAAAAGACGTGTGTACCCCATTGTTCACTGCAGCACTATTTACAATAGCTAGGACATGGAACCAACCAAGAAGCCCATCGATGAATGAATAAGAAAGTTGTGGTACATATATACAATGGAATATTACTCAGCTATAAAAAGAATGCATTTTAGTTAGTTCTAATGAGGTGAATGAGCTTAGAGCCTATTGTACAGAGTGAAGTAAGTCAGAAAGAGAAAAACAAATATCATGTATGAACACATATATATGGAATCTAGAAAGATGGTACTGATGAACTGTCGGGAGCCAGCGTGAGGAATCCCACCCGTGACAGGGTCACGTGGCAAACTCAGATGGCAGGGCAATTTGAGTCATCGGATTTCTCCCTGGTTTTTCCTGAACATGTGCCCCCCAAAATAAGAATTTGTCTGTTTTCCCATTATTTTCTGCCAGTTTCTCGGGAAGAGTTAATTCAAAGCTTTGGTTTCCTGCATTTGAAAGTATTTCAGCCCAACCCCCCTTTGATAATGCTCTAGCCTGCCTAACAGGTTCCCCTAATTTTCTGCAAGCTTGTGAATTGCTCACAACCTCCCAAATGTGGAAGGCACAAAAGCCTCAAAGTATCTTAAAGTTTCAGAGTCTTTTCAAATTTATATTGGTGACAAGATTTCACGGTTGACTCAATGATTGCTGCCAGATCTCCTCATTTCTTATCTCTCAGGCACCCGGGAAGATGTAATCTATATAAATGAGATATGGAAAAAGGGATATGTAGTAGTTTTGATATTAGCAATACTGAACTTTTGAGTAAATTACTTTTCTTTTGCTATAAATCACTTTTCTTTTGCTATAAATCACTGTACTTCCTTTTATTACAAACTGCTGTATTCTTATTTAATGTTTTCTGAGAGTGGCATTCAGACTTTGGAAAGATTAACACAAATAAGTCTTCTGGTTAACAAAAACTTCATCAGGAGAGAGCCATAAAAATGTTAATAGGCCTCTTGGCCAGAAGATAGTGTAAACCACCTGAGACTTTTGTAACAGGAGAGTATGCAAAAAAGAAAGCCTTGTCTCAATGAGGGTTGGGACTGCTACTTCTGCGTAACTCTGCATATTCTATTATGTATAATTTGGGGTATATAAGTTGATTCTGAACAATAAACTCTCTCTTGGAGCCTTACGCTGACGTTAGATTTCCCCTTTTTTTCCCCTTTTTCCCCCCTTCCCTTTTTTCCCTTTTTTTCCCCTTTTTTCCCTCTTGGAGCCTTACACTAACACTGGGCTTCCCCATGTCGTTCGTTTCTTTTTCTCCCCTTTTTCGGCTGAATTCCCATCTGGGGCGCGGAGGCTCGCCATGTCTACTTACCTGTCCCGGCTGCTAAGATCTGTAGGAGAGAGAGCCCAGGGCGGGGCACTCTCCGATATTCAAACGGACGCCGGTGGCCTAACGTAGATGGTGCAAACCTCTTGTCTCGAGGTTTTATTGGCTTTCCACGTAAACCAAGTTATTCAGCCTTCTTTTCTTCCACTAATTTCCTACTATACTATTCTATCCTGAGCTATCCTGTTCTCTCCTATCCTGTCCTATCTGCCCGCTCTGTCCCGCCTTTGAACATCCCTGGATCCACCGGGGCTGGTCCCCAGCAATGAACCTATTTGCAGGGCAGCAATGGAAGCTCAGAGAGAACAGGCTTGTGGACACAGTGAGGGGTGGAGAAAGTGGGACAAATTGAGAGAGGAGTATGCAAACATACATTACCATAAGTAAAATAGATAGCTAGTGGGAATTTGCTATGATGCATGGAGCTCATACAACCCAGTACTCTGTGACAACCAGAGACGGGGTGGCAGATGAGGGGAGGTTCATTACAGAGGGGACATTTGTATACCTATGGCTGATTCATGTTGATATATGGCAGAAACCAACACAATATTGTCAAGCAATTATCCTCCAATTGAAAATAAATAAATTTAAAAATTAATAAAAGAAGGTTGAGAAGAAATAGCCTCAGAATAAAGAACAATTCTTTATATTTAAAAAATAAACTCTCTCTGGAGAGAGACAGAACTCCATCTGAGAATCCAGGTTGATGGCAGGAGCTTCTAGCCATGTCATTTCAAGTTGGATGGGTGGAAGTATGTCAGTTCCAGGCAATCAGCCCCCTTAGAATCAGTGTCTGAGTCATAATTGGAGGCCCCACTGTTGTCATACAGACTCCCTGAGAAAGGACTTCAAGATCCGCAGAGAGAGAACCAGTGTATTATGATCTAGGCTAAGCTGTAGTTGAGCAGGGAGGAACGCAGAGGGTGTGTGCCCCCATCACCACTCTTGTGACCTATTCTGTTACAGATGTCCCTCTATACCCAGCATGTCACATTTGTCCTACTACAGCTGTTTCAGTCAGGTACATAATTCAGCTGATGAACCAAAGACTTCCCACAACTGTTGCTTACTCACTCGCATTTGACTCCAGCACAGGTGGCCAACGACAGTAGAAAGGAAGTAGTTGTCTGAGGATCCACATTCCTTCATTCTAGTGGCTCCATACTATTAGGGTCTCAGAGGCCTTTGCTGTGTTCTCAGCATCTGGCCAAGAGGTGAGTGCAGAGAGAGGTTCGAGACCAATCAGGAGGCCTGAGGAGCCAGGCCGCTTGGCACAGGCCAGCTCCATTCCCTTGCCTCACTTCACTGCAAGAGGCTGGGAAATGTTTAGTTTTGTGCCCAGGAGGGCTTGGCAAGCACGTGCCAGCGTTTCTGCCAGACTCTCATTTCTATATTTGAGGAAATGTGATGGAGCCTGAAATAGGATTCAGTTCAGTTCAGTTCAGTCGCGCACTCGTGTCCGACTCTTTGCGACCCCATGAATCGCAGCACGCCAGGCCTCCCTGTCCATCACCAACTCCCGGAGTTCACTCAGACTCACATCCATCGAGTCCGTGATGCCATCCAGCCATCTCATCCTCTGTCGTCCCCTTCTCGTCCTGCCCCCAATCCCTCCCAGCATCAGGGTCTTTTCAAATGAGTCAACTCTTCGCATGAGGTGCCCAAAGTACTGGAGCTTCAGTTTTAGCATCATTCCTTCCAAAGAAATCCCAGGGTTGATCTCCCTCAGAATGGACTGGTTGGATCTCCTTGCAGTCCAAGGGACTCTCAAGAGTCTTCTCCAACACCACAGTTCAAAAGCATCAATTCTTCTGTGCTCAGCCTTCTTCACAGTCCAACTCTCACATCCATACATGACCACAGGAAAAACCATAGCCTTGACTAGACGGACCTTAGTCGGCAAAGTAATGTCTCTGCTTTTGAATATACTATCTAGGTAGGTCATAACTTCTTCCAAGGAGTAAGCGTCGTTTAATTTCATGGCTGCAGTCACCATCTGCAGTGATTTTGGAGCCCAAAAAAATAAAGTCTGACACTGTTTCTACCATTTCCCCATCTATTTTCCATGAAGTGATGGGACCAGATGCCATGATCTTCGTTTTCTGAATGTTGAGCTTTAAGCCAACTTTGTCACTCTCCTCTTTCACTTTCAACAAGAGGCTTTTTAGCTCCTCCTCACTTTCTGCCATAAGGGTGGTGTCATCTGCATATCTGAGGTTATTGATATTTCTCCCAGCAATCTTGATTCCAGCTTGGGCTTCTTCCAATCCAGCGTTTCTCATGATGTACTCTGCATACAAGTTAAACAAGCAGGGTGACAATATACAGCCTTGACGTACTCCTTTTAGTATTTAAAATCAGTCACATATATTGTGAAAACAATTCTCTTATATTGTAACAGGGCAGATTTTACATTTTTTTGACAAGAAAGGGAAAATAATCAAAACTCATGAATTTCAGTGACCACCCCCCTTACCATGTCAGTTTATCCCCCTTTGTTCTTTCATCTTTTGCCTCCCACTTAGCTGGCTACCCTGAAATGTTGAGGTCAGCTCAGGGACAGCAAATAACTGAGCTGGCAGCAGAGAGAGGCCTGGGAGTATGATAATGATTGTTTCCAGTGCCCAAACACTGTGCTAACCCATACCACTGGTTATGGAAAGGACACTACTGAGCCTGCAGTCTTGAACTGTTTCATGTCCGCTTCCTGTCAAAGGCCCAAATGAAATCATTGTTTCCTTCTCCTCTTTTACTCTCCTTGGCTAGTGTTTTTCCTCATTTGGTTGTACACATGAATCATTTGTGATCCACACAGTCAAAGGCTTTGGCATAGTCAATAAAGCAGAAATAGATGTTTTTCTGGAACTCTCTTGCTTTTTCCATGATCCAGCGGATGTTGGCAATTTGATCTCTGGTTCCTCTGCCTTTTCTAGAACCAGCTTGAACATCAGGGAGTTCATGGTTCACGTATTGCTGAAGTCTGGCTTGGAGAATTTTGAGCATTACTTTACTAGCATGTGAGATGAGTGCAATTGTGCGGTAGTTTGAGCATTCTTTGGCACAGGGAACTATATTTAATATCTCATGGCAAATCATAATAGAAAAGAACATGAACAAGTGTATATATACATATCTGGGTCACTTTGCTGTACAGAAGAAATGGACAC
Source organism: Aepyceros melampus (assembly GCA_006408695.1). Lineage (NCBI taxonomy): Eukaryota > Metazoa > Chordata > Mammalia > Artiodactyla > Bovidae > Aepyceros > Aepyceros melampus. The sequence continues at coordinate 122,909 of SJXQ01010968.1, read as the reverse complement.
ATTGCAAATCTATACTTCAACAAACTAAAAAAAATTTAAAACATAGTCTTGTCAAGTAAGCTATAAGTACATGTTTTTTAGACACTGCTAAAAAATTAAAAAGTATTTTTATTTAATTTATATGAAAAGACATTTTCCCTCCAATTAATATTAATGTTGTCCTTTGAGATCTCTGATGTCTGATATTTTTACAGTATAATAATAGCATTTTTTAGTACTATATATATATATATATGTTGAGTTTTGCATGAATAACCTTACTCATTGGATTGTGACTATCCCTTTTCATCTAGTAGAGAAAGAAAAGTTTCCAAGGCCTTGCATTTAGTAACTGGAGGAGCTAGTATATAAACACAGATGGGGCTATTAATCATTCATGGTTCAGTTGAACAAATATTTACTAAACACCTACTTTGTCTTGGTGTAGGTTCTAGGTATAAAACAACAAACGCAACGTGCAATTTCTTTTTCGGGTGCTTCTAGGAATGGAAGGAACAGTAGTAAACAAAGAACACGTTTGTGAATCCATATGTCCCAACAGAGGTGAGGGTTACCCAGAAAAGCAGGGGGATCTTGTGTGTGCGTGCTCAGTTGCTCCATCATGTCCAACTCTTTGTGACTTCAATGGACTGCAGCCCTCCAGGCCCCTCTGTCCATGGACTTTCCCAGGCGATACTGGAGTGGATTGCCATTTCCTCCTCCAGGGGGTCTTCCTGACCCAGGGATCGAACCTGCATCTATTGAGTCTCCTGCACTGGCAGGCGGATTCTTTACCCCTTCACCATCTGCGAAGCTCTATAGAGAGCTTGAGAGCCCCATAAAAGGGAGACCTTCTCAATTGGGAAATAAAGGAAGATTCATTTGACCTGAGGTTTCAAGGACACGAAATGTGTGTTACATAAAGAAAATGTGGGCGTGAGGATTTAAGAATAGTTTATGAAAGAAAACATCACGAATGGAGTCCCAGCTTGCTGAGGGATGGGAAATGATGGCAGGGTGGCTGAGATGACAGAGCGACATGGAATATAGGCTGCAGGTACAGGGGTGGTCCTGCCAGCCTTGCTGTGACCTTGTCAGTGGCTGAAGGACTTCGGTCTTGTACTAAGGGCAATAGGAAGCCGTTAAAGATGTTTTGTATCAGTATTTTATTTTTATTTTGGGGAGCTAAATGTGAAGATTGGATTTGAGTTTTTACATCACCCTGGCTAGAGTATAAAAAATAAACGGCAGCATGGAACTAACAGATGCGGGAGGCACCACTTTAGAGGTTATTGCAGTAGCCCAGATACGAGATGTTTAATGCTTGCTTGGTAGGTGTGAAGATGGAGAGAAGTGGATGGACTAAGGGATACAGTCAGTGAGGTTCAGGGATGGAGTAAAGACGGAGGATAAAGGAAAAAGGGACTCAAGGATGATTAGCAGATAAATTGCTTGCATAATCATTATGCCTGCTGCTCCTCTTTATTCCAAAAGAGAGGGAGGTTTTTAAAGCAGAAAATCCCACTCTATGCTTTCAGGTAAAATGCTTCTCTGAGCTTTATCCTCGAAAGAAGTTTAACAAACCCATCCTGCTCACTTCACAGTCACTGGAAGGTCAAGGGATCCTGAGGTCTGCCCCCCGCCCCTCCGCGTTCTGTTTCCTCGGTTACAGGCTCTGTGGCCCCAGGCAAGGGAGGTTTTCCCAGCCTTCATTTCCTGGGTACAAATCGGAGATAATGCTATCTGACTGTATAAAGTTGTCATAAAAAGCAAATAAATATTCCATGTGGCCTACTTGTTTAGTCTGTTTCTTGTCAAATTGGATTTTCAGGGAATAAATGTTCCTGTTCCCCCTTTTCGCTTTTCCTTCTCCTCCACCCCTTTTCTCCTCTACCTTCTCCTCTAGTATCTCCATTTTCTCCCCTTCCTCCTCCACCCACCCACCCACCGTAGTTAGCATTTCTCTCTTTCCCCTCCTCCCCTCTCTTCATACTCATTAACATATTCATTCACCTCAACCTGACTTTTCCTTCCCTTTGTGTATCAGCCCTTTTATTTCCATCCCCTTTACCACTACTGACTATTGGACTTGATTCCTTCATCCCTCTCCTAAGATCAACCGTGTCATTGCTTCTGGACTTGCCACCTCCAAATCATGTGCTAGCCCGCCCCCACCTCCCGTCAGATTAGTCTTCCTAAACTTTTTACCATGTCTCATTATGCTGCTTGGAATCTTTTGTAGCTTTCCATTGATGAGTGCGTGAAATCACAATTTGATGAAGATTTATTTACATCTTTGGAGTCAGAAAGGGTTGCTCTGTTGTGTTTTTTGGTTTGAGTTTTGGCTCAGGCACTCACCCGTTTAGAGGGAACGTCTCTAGGGTTAGAGGCATGTATCTAGGGCTTGACTCATCTTCCAGAAATGGAGACACTGACTCCTTATGGGCTTGTTCTGAGGATCACTGAGACAATGCATTCAGATGCTTGGAATCATGCCTCATACATGTCAGGAGATATTTAATCGTTGATGTTATTATCATCACAGAATGAATGTCACACTTCCAGAGTAAACGGTTGGAGATCTTCCAACCCAACGTCTATTCATACTTAGATCTCATAACTCCCTTTCCAGCAGAATTGTTCAAGAGGACTTCTATCTTGGGGATAAACCTAACCCCTCTTTATTCTCTAAACCACCAACTTCCAAATCTCCATTTCCGTTTCATTGTATAACCTCCTCCCTACTTCCAATCACCAATAGTCTACCTGCCCTTCAAATTTTAAATATCACAGCAGGAATAATCTTATCTTCTCAAGATGACAAGTGAATTTTGAGAACAGTTTGTGTTGTATTTGTGTAAACTTCTTTACTACCTTATAAATATTTACAGCCCCTAGTATAGCTATTATCAAATAAACATTTGCTAAATATATGAATGAATTTAATGTTTTTATCACTTAAAATATCCATATATATTTTATGGATATTTTATATGATATTGCATATTTTGTTTCCAGCATGGATTTAAGCCAATTTATGTTTTATAAATATTGCTGTTAAAAATGGCATATGCTGCTTTCTCTCTTCTGAAAGTCTAAATAGAGTTTAAATCATTTTATGTTAATGATTATCCTTTAGTTATAGCCCACAAAAACCAAGTAAACTGCTAGGTGGTAACTAAAACATCTCTTTCAGACTTTCTCTAATTTTCTGAAAATTATCTGCAAGAAAGATATTACATATTGACTACACTCCCAGAAAAAAGTTATGTAAATGTAATCTGGATCAATTATGCTGCCTCTTAGCAGGTTTGTCTATTATGAAGCTATTTAAGGCTTTCTTGATTTTATACATTCAACTTGCTTTAAGGTCATTTTAAATATCTGAATTCATTGTATAGTTTCGTTCTCTTAAAATTTTGTGAGGTAGTAATAATTTATTGTTTTATATCCAATGAACATACGAAGCTACTTGCTTGGAAAGAGTAATTATTTTCATAATCTTCATCTAAAATTTAAAGGAGACCAATGATTTCCAACTAGATTGCTCAATGTTATTAAATTGTTTGCTACTCCTGTATGCATCCAGAAAAAAAAAATACATAAAATGTATTTATGCAGGTTGTTTACAACTAGATTAAGCTTTTCATCATTTCCAGTGTTTATGAGTAGAGTATATAGAAATCTGTATCATTCATTATGAGATTCATGTATCTGGGTTCTGGCAGTTTTATTATCTCTCTCACAGTAACTCATATTTCTAAATTGAAGGACTCTTAGACGTATACTACATAATGTTCACACTCAACTAGAACATGGGGAATGTAAAAATTATTATCAAAGGAATGGAAAATCACGTTTTTTTTTAAGAAACATCATTTTTTAAAGCGTGAACAGATGTGTTTTCTACTAAAGGACACTTTTTGTTAAAGCATGCATCAAACTAATTAATCTATTTTAGTAGTCCATTCTAATCTTATCAAACTTCTTATTTAATGCTATCCTTTTTCCTTGCTAAACTAACTAGATTGATTGGGTTCATTGTTCAAAATAATTAACTATCATTATCACAAATCAAATTTCTACAGCAATGGGGAAAGAAACCAGTATGGCCTATATCCTTTCTTGGTTGGTTTTTTGTCATGACAATATATCCTCATATGTAATTTAATGACCCTGGCAATTAAGTTATATCTAAAAAGAAAAAAAAAAACTGTAATTAAGCCACTTCTCAAAAGAGGAAAATAACATTTGACATAATGGATTTGAATAACACTGGTGCCCAGATGATTAGAAAAAATAATACTGGTTTAGGAAGATCTTCAGCAGAGGGAAATTTAGAGAATATTCATTAAATACATACAATTAAAGTATATATGATGATTTTACCTGCTATTAAATTCAGACCATGATAAATAGCAGGTTGATTGCACATCATGGAAAAGAATGAAAGAAGCTCTGCTCATAATTAATATGTGATTGCAAAACAGAATAGTCTTAAAACTCATAATACTATTCCTATTATGAAAATAATACTGAAGTGTTCCATTGGGGGAGATTAATTAGGCATTGTGAAAAATACAGAGTACTTCTACTTAGAGTTTGATTATGGACTATTGATCTGATAGTTATCTGGTGAATTTCCAAGCACAAATTTCAGGGAAATGAGGGACTTGCCTATAAAATATCAAATAGTGTAATGTGCCTAGTGTAGAGGGGGAGATGATGAAGTAAGATCCAGAGGAATAGTTGAGAATTTTGGTAATCACATAGACAAAATATAGAGTATTTTTTTCTGGGGGGGGGAGCGGGGGACTTGGTTATATAATGATTTGGTAAGTAACAGGGCAGAGGCTAGAACAAGATGCTTTAGAAGTCTTCAGTCAAAGCCTGTGGCTCTGGGCCAGGAAAGACAGAAAAGATGGACTGTAAATGAACGTCAAAGATGTGCTTTTCAAGTTCGCCAGAAATTGGAGCAGTAGGTCAAGAGTCTTGTTCTTATACCACAGATAAACAAATGGCTAACTGAATATCTATAATAAAGGTGACTAGCACTCTAAAGGGGTGAACAAATTATGATGAAATATCTTTAATTCAGATGTGAACCCTATCCTTTTATCATTACTGAAATACAGACACTGGCGTTTTCAGATTATTAATTTGGAATAATTATTAGATTGCCAACCATGAAGAGGAGCTGAGGTTTAAAACTTTGTAATCTTGCACATGTAAAAACCTGCCAAGAGGGACTTCTCTGGTGGTGCAGTGGTAAAGAACCTGTCTTCCAATGAAGGGGACACAGTTTCAATCCCTTGTCAGGAACTAAGATCCCACATGCCAAGGGCAAACTAGACCTGCAGGCTGCGAGCTACCGAGCCCAAGCATCAGAGAGAAGCACGTGCTGCAGGGAAGATTCTGTGTGCTGCAGCTAAGGCCTGACACAGCCGAAAATAAATAGATATTCTAAAAACTGCAAAGAATATTATGGCTGCCTCAGGGACAATTTCATTAGAAGGTAAATTTATGTGTTAGTTTATGTTACTGAAGGTAATCATGTAAGTTAAAAAATACAATAAAAGTGAAAAGTGAAAGTGAAGTCTCTCAGTCATGTCCTACTCTTTGTGACCCCGTGGACTATAGCCCACCAGGTTCCTCCGTCCATGGGATTCTCCAGGCAAGAATACTGGAGTGGGTTGCCATTTCCTTCTCCAGGGCATCTTCCCAACCCAGGGATTGAACCCAGGTCTCCCACATTGCAGGCAGACTCTTTACCCTCTGAGTCATCAGCAGAAGATAAAATTAAAGTCAAAGACTTAACTATATTAGTGAAATCATTCATTTACTCATCAAATAATCATCGAGCTCCTACCATGAGCAGGGTACAGAGTCAGGTAAAGTGCAAGATACAAAGGTTAAAAATAAATCTATACCTGTGCAAAGAAATAGATAGAATTTGCAGTATGGTGAGTATTCACTAGATATTATAAAGGATAGGGGAAGAGCATAGAGGGGGGAGTCATGTGGCAGAATGGTGTGCTTAGAAAAGGTGGCTGTACATAGGAAGACAGACGATTGTAATAATAAAAAGAACTACTTGAAAGCTGAAGATTCTCTGGAGAAGGGAATGACAACCCACTCCAGTATTCTAGCCTGGAGAATCCCATGGACAGAGATGAGCTATAGTCCATGGAGTTGCAAAGAGTCAGACACAGCTGAGCCAGTAACACTTTCACTTTTTTCTTTCTTGCATTTGAATATAAGAAAAGAATATTATCACATGTATTTCTATTAAACCTTAGCTTTTCAGTAACAATGTTATTTTTAATGCAATAACTAGAGCTGAATAAACCCCTAATCTCCCACTTATTGGTCACAATAAATGCTGATGAATAATGGAATAAATCCATTTCTCTTCTGTGAAATTGAAGACATTAGCAGAAATAACTTTGCAGTCTTTTTGCTTGCTTCTGTGTCATTGTTGGGTAGCATTTATAAAAAATGGAGCATGAATCAAATGAAAGTCCTGACAATTCTGTCCAACCAGACCCGTCTATGGAGTGTGTGGTGAACATGGTGACTTTAGGTTCAAACTGGAAGAAAATCAGTATTCTGTCATCTACACTGCTAACGAAGGTGTAAGGTATGTGGTAATTAAAAAGACTGTCATCCTAACTAGATAAAATTGGAAATTTCACTACTAATTTTACTTAAAGCAGGACCTGAACCCATCCTAATTCTTCCTCAGTGAAACAAATCTTAGATTCTTTCATGATCAGCAAAGTAAATTTTCTTAGAGGAATTTAGTCACGCTTTTCTGAAGCCTTGAAGGAACAGATAATAGAATACTTTATTAGTTTAGTGTCCTTCAAAATATCTAAAACTTAACTTATACCTGCTAAAATGAAAAGACTATAATGAAAAATATTATTTGAAATTAACTTCACATCCTTCTGTGAAGCAAGCCTTTTTGGAAATTGTACATGTTTGCATTCGTGAAATTCCAAGTGTACATACTTAACACTCCATCAAAAAGAAGGTTAAGGTGGTTGAATATTAAGTTTACTGACTTTATGAGGCAAAATAAAAACAAATAATTACTCATTTGAACAGAGGTGTACTCTATTTTGTATATGAAGATGTCACAAGCAATGTGGCACAAATATTATATAAATATAAAAGTATATGAAAGGGACATTGTAGTTCTGATGGCTGTGTTTTGGCCCTAGCCTGGTCTGTCTTCCTTATTTCATCAGTGTTATCTTGCAAGGAGGTCATTCTTTGAAGGATGGCTGGGCAGGGTGACCACAGAGGTCCCTGATCCAGTAAAGGGATTAAGTCATCTAGGCCGTAGAAAGCTCAAATCTGTGACCGAGGAAACTTTAACTTGGTGTTCTAACCAACTCAGGTAAGACATTTGAAATACATTTATCAAGCACATAATATTTTACTTTCTTTATTGAATTCCTTGTTGCTCCTCTAACAATTTTACCTTTTTTTTTCAATTACCAAGTCCAGAAAGTAAAATGACTTGTCAGTAAAAATTCTTAGAAATCTCGATTATACTTAAACAAAACAAAACATGTAGCATCTTTTCAGGGTCTCTGCACTACTCTAATAGCTCCTTTTCAGCTCTTCCATTCTAAGCATTTATGTCAGAAATCTGCCAATGCTGAGAAAGAATTTTGTGCTCTAACCATTCAGGTCAATTTAAAGTGCAGTGTTCATTACTGACACAGGTTGTACATCCACATATTTGAAATATTGAAAGCCCTTGAGAGAGCTTTTACCTGCAATAACTATGAATGCTTTGGAAATTAGGTCACTTTTACTTACAATTCAAGAATTTCTAGTTGATATCACTACTGAGTAGTAAGAATAATAGAAAGGACATTGAAAGAAAAGAAGAAAAAAGTAGGCAGTGGAATGACTTTATATGATCATTCTAATTATATCTCAAAGTTGAAAAGTGACATCACCACTGAGTAACACAGATATATTATGTATGACGTGAAGTTCAGCCTTCATAGATTCAGCTGGTAGGTCCTCGACTTGGTTCAAGTTACTCTTTCTAGTCTGTCTCTGTGATGCTGAGGTCTGAAAAAAATCAGTCACTGAGTTACTGCTGAGATTAATAGCTACAAATCTGTGGAGAAACAATTTGTTCTTCTAACTAATGCAAAATTGATTTAACAAATAATGAAAATTAGAAATAGAGCCAACCCTGGATAGGGGAAAAAGCTGAGAATGTAGAGAAGCAAGTTTTAATTCTGAAAGTGTTATCAGCCTTAATACAATTCTTGTAATGATCCAAAAATCTGGAAACTTTAACTAGAAACTAGCCCAATCATTGGAGAAGGCAATGGCACCCCACTCCAGTACTCTTGCCTGGAAAATCCCATGGATGGAGGAGCCTGGTGGGCTGAAGTCCATGGGGTCGATAGGAGTCGGACACGACTGAGCAACTTTACTTTCACTTTTCACTTTCATGCATTGGGGAAGGCGATGGCAACCCACTCCAGTGTTCCTGCCTGGAGAATCCCAGGGACGGCGGAGCCTGGAGGGCTGCCGTCTATGGGGTCACACAGAGTCGGACATAACTGAAGTGACTTAGCAGCAGCAGCAGCAGCAGCAGCAGCAGCAGCAGCATCCCAATGATTAGTGCAACAGATGTCTTTGGGAGAAAGCTATTATTTCATATCACTTCCAAAGTGTGCCTTTAATTTTGGGTTAGCAATATTGAATTACCCAAGACATAATGTAACTGGTTTTAGATTCCTCTTAATACATCTTCCTTTAATTCTTATTGGGTATATTAGAGTTGTTGAAAGAGAAAAACAACTCTAAAAGCTGAGGCTCTAAAGGACTTAGAACATGAACATCATCCAGGGAGATTTTTGAATATAGAAAAGAAAAGATATTTCATCGATAGACTATCACAGTGATTTTTTGGGGGAAATAACTGTAGTTTCTATTCTGTGAAGCAGGTGCATAAGTAAAGCAATCCATTCCTTTAATCCTTCAACAGCTATTGATTGAGGTCTCCCAATGCCAGACCATGCTGGGATGTAGCAGTGAAGAAAGGGATCTAGTCTCTGTCCTCAGGGGATATAGTTAAATGATTGGATACGTTACAATTTACACAGAGGCATACATCAGTACACAGGAATACATATAAAGGTCAACTCTACTAGTCATGCGGAGCTTAGAGAAATTAATGAGCACGGGGTGATTGTCTAAACTGGCCCCTGAAGGATAAGTAGGAATTAACTAAGATGGGGGTTAGGGTGTTCTAAATATAAGAAGCAATATAAGGAACTCATAATGGAAAGAATTCTTCACAAAACAGAAGAATCATACACAGAACAGCTTTATACACCACACCGGAATATGCAAAATGGGATGGCCTAGAATGAATTCATACACAAAGTAAGGTAATATCTGATCAGGAAATGAATACCTTTTTAAAGTCATAAAATTAAGCAATGCTCTCTTAACATATATTTTAATGCAATGATTGAAAAGTCTGTTCACTATAACACCTACGCAATAGAGTTTAGATGGACAAGTAATAGGAAGACTTTTAATATTGATGTACACATTTACTCAGGATAACTGAAAGGAGTAACCCACAAAACTTTTGGTTGATAACACAGAGTGATGATGCTTGCTTGTCAACTGAAATGACCTCTAGACTTAATGGGTTTTAAGGAAACTTGGCGGTTAAAGTTTATTTAAATTAGAACAAGTAAAAGTATAGTAAAGTGTAAAAATTGTCCACTGTACCAGAAAGTCTCCAAGAACCAAGAATTGTTTGGCAGTCATATTCTAAGTATCAGTCTGCACCCAGTGACTGACATCTTAGTCAAGAAATGATACACATGAACTTATTGAAAGAACAGAAATAGAGTCAAAAATGTAAAACAAATGAAACAACTTAAGAGTTACCAGAAGCAAAGGAGGGGAGAGAAAACCTGGGAGGTTGGGGTTGACATATACACAGTGTGAGCGAGTGTGCTCAGTGGTGTCCGACTCTTTGCAACCCCATGAACTGTAGCCCGCAGGCTCCTCTGTCCATGGGATTTCCAGGCAAGAATACTGGAGCGGCTTGCCATTTCCTCCTCCAGGGGATCTTCCCGACCCAGGGATCGAACCTGTGTCTCCCGCATCTCCTGCATTGGCAGGCAGACTCTTGGAAGCACATATACGCCCTACTATAGATATAAATGGGCTTCCCGGTGGCTCAGAGGTTACAGCGTCTGCCTGCAACGCAGGAGACCTGGGTGCCCTGGTGGCTCAGATGGTAAAGTGTCTGCCTACAATGCCTATATCATGTGGGAGACCCGGGTTCAATCCCTGGGTCGGGAAGATCTCCTGGAGAAGGAAATGGCAACCCACTCCAGTATTCTTGCCTGGAGAATCCCATGGATGGTGGAACCTGGCAGGCTACAGTCCATGGGGTCCCAAAGAGTTGGACATGACTGAGCGACTTCAGTTTCTACATACAAAATAGATAACTAATAAGACCTACTGTATAGCATATGTATTATATTTCAATGCTCTATAATGACATATATGGAAAAATAATTTTAAAAGAGTGGATATGTGTATGTGTTTAACTTTTTTGGACCCCATGGACTGTAGCATGTCAGGCTCCTCTGTCCTCCACTATCTCCTGGAGTTTGCTCAAATTTCCATGGAGTTGGTGTTGCTATCTAACCATCTCATCCTCTGTAGCCCCCTTCTCCTTTTGCCATCAATCATTTCCCATCAACTATACTCCAATAAAATTTTTAAAATTACAAAAAATCTCCAAAGATTAGTGGGATACAGTCATCATTACAACATACTTTACATATTTCCAGGCTTTTAATTATCCTGGTCCCAAAATAAAGTTATATTGTCATAATGATGTTGCACTGAATTACAATATTTAGAGCATGCTTTGGGGAAAAATATTACATTAGATATTTCTTCAACCAATTCCTAGGTTAACACTGATATAATTCAACAATGTGGGCAACTTACTGAGAATTTCAAGCTCCAAGCCACCTGATCCTTTAACATTCAGATAAACAAGGCACATTTACTTAATTGGGCTTAAACTATATGGAAAATTACTACAACTGTGGATTTTAAGTACTGTCAGTGGTAATCTAGGAGAAATAGTATTACTTATGTTGATTCAAAGAAATACACGTAATCTAAAGGTTAGTTTTTATTCAGCCAGAATGTTAGGACTTGAGCCTGGGAGACAGTGTCCCAGGTGACCTCGAGAGAGTGACTCCGAGGAGGTGGGGGAGAAGCCGGGCTATGTACAAGTTTGCAGCAAGCAGCAAGTAGTCTGGGTATCAAAAGGTTACTGCTAATTCAGAAAACTCAGATCTCTCTTGTGACAACGTCTGGTGATCTCTGTACGGGAAGAGGCAAGTGTCCCAGCTTGCTGAATTCCCTTTCATATACATCTAGCTGCGTGGGGCCAGTGCTGCTTTGCTCACAACCTAATTCCTTGTTGGCCATCAGAGACAGCAGGTATGGTGGATGGCCGCCCCTCACAGCCCCCCAGCTCCTCAGCTGACGTAGCTGATGGCCTTAGAATAGCTGGTTTTATTTCCCTTGGACTCAGGAATTTTTATTTGGAGAAGGCTTGTTTACAGGTAGAGCATAGAGCAGAAACATTTCATTTCACACTTATGTCTAGTGGCTCCCCCAACTAAGTACATTAGATGACTGTTTCCATCGGACAAAAACAACTTGTATACATCTTTAACTGATAGATTACTCGGACAAAAACAACTTGTATACATCTTTAACTGATAGATTACTAGTTAACTTAGTAAGTTTCCAATTTCCAAAGCCCCATTTCCTTAGACTCAAGAAAATCACAGCAGCAGCCATATCTATGATCTTCATGACACAATTTCTTATATCTTGTTCCTGTGCTGGCTTATTAACTTCTTCCTTAAATATTCAAGTAACCAAGAACGTTTATGAAAGAATTTTAAATGACTTGTTTTTCTCTCAATTTCAAATAAATTTTTCATGTCCATTCAAATAGCCTCCTCCCTCCAAATCAAGCTTAGGTTCTGGAGAACTGGCATGGTGATCATCTGAAGATGTTTTATGTCTAAATTGTGAATAAACAAGCAAATCCTAGAAACTTTCATGGAACATCACTGCTACAGCATCTTTGGAAGACTCTGTACCCATTAATCAAATCTGAGTGTACAATCTTTGTTAGAATGATCATTAGAAAAAGGCTACTTTCACATAAAAAGTTCTCTGGGGACAAATCTGGTGCTGAGAAACGTTTTGAGACCACTTTTAAAATCCCATTGTCCATTTGTCCCTTCAAAGCCAAAGTGAAAAAGTAAATGAATTTTTCCTTTCACTCCAAATAAAAATGACTGTTTTCTGAATTTTTGTATGTGAATTTTTATTTAATTCTGAACGAATCTCTCATTAATTACTGACACTATAAATTAAGTGGAATTAAATACTCCAGGGAGTCTGTACCTTTATAGGTACAGTATATTTTTGATATTGTATTTAGGCTATGTTTGATATCATATAAAATAAAACACCAAAAATATTATAACCCAAAAGTACAGGTAAAGGTTAAGTTATGACTATATGCTCTTGTCATAAGTTTATTTAAAAATATACTTGAGTTGAAAGACACTGTTCAATTATGGAAGCAAAAAGGTATAAAGTAGCCAAACACCTACAAGAACCCAGCAGAGGTGACTTCAAAGTCAAAATTCCCATTGCCTGTGGAGACTATTAAGAAGACAGATACTAGCAATTTAAAGAACAATGTGTGTTTATTTAAGGAAATACATCCAGCTGTTCCTCTAAGGCATTTTCAAGTTCACCGAGGGTCAAAAGAATCATATAATATAAAAATACACTTTCCAATGATAAGCAGCCTAAGGCATGAAACATTGCAAAAATATATGCCACAGACTCTATAAGGAGTTCAAGGAAATAGATATGGATTTTATCTTTATTTTAAAATACAAATGAAGTTCTAGAGGTAATATAGCATCAATGGTAAGAGACCGTTAAAACCTTGAATCAACATTAATACATATATAATGTAGCTCTGTGTAACTAAGGTGTCTGAACGCCATAGTCAGAATGAGAGTGCATTTCAGTAAATACTGCCAAGAAAATCAATAACCACAAAAAGGAAAATGAATCAAAAGGTTATGCCAAACAATTTAGGTGTTCTAAAACAAGAAGAGTGTAATGACTCTCAATGAATTACCGAATCACTGCAAAGCACTTTGCTTTTGTAAGTCCTGAAATCTTTAATCTGTTTGCAGAAAACATTTCATTGAATATATACCTATGTAAAACTTTTCCTCAGGATATTTTTTTCCTGTTTTTATATGACTCAAAGAATAGGGATATTGATCAAACACTATATTTTGCCTTTTTAAAGTTAATTTCTTAGTTTCCTCGGGGGACATATAAGCTTTTCTTTCACTCTAGTCAATAGGTATTTTAATTTAACTTTGGGCATACAATTTCCTAAAGATTAGATATCAAAATTATAAATAACATTTTGAAAGTGCAATAAAAATCAAAAGTGCCATGGATTCCTATATTATTGCTTTTATATGTTCAATTATTGTTCTATTACATAAATTACATTAGCCAGAGGTACCAAAATGCTTGAAACAACACTTGGCCTATAGCAAGAATTCAATAAACATCTAATGTTATTTTTACTGTTTTTGGTGTTATCTTTAATTCATTTACAGAAGTCCCATTTTTCATTTGGATGAAAGAGAAGTTCTAACATTAAAATCATGTAAAACTAGAAATCAAAATTTTAAAATAAACATTTTAAATTTGGTACTGTTCGAAGCCCAGTAGGATGTTTCACTTGCAAAAGAAAGGTCATCTTAATTAACCTCTATGGACAAGGCTGAATACACTTTCTTTGGGGAAGGTTAAATTTACTTACCATAAAGAACAATGAATACATTGTCTTACTTAATTCTACTCTTTTAGCATATGAAATACTCATCCTTAGCTTAGGGCTTCCCTGGTAGCTCAGTTGGCATAGAACCTGCCAGAGAAGGCAATGGCACCCCATTCCAGTACTCTTGCCTGGAAAATCCCATGGACGGAGGAGCCTGTGGGCTGCAGTCCATGGGGTCGCTGAGTTGGACACAACTGAGCGACTTCACTTTCACTTTTCACTTTCATGCATTGGAGAGGGAAATGGCAGCCCATTCTAGTGTTCTTGCCTGGAGAATCCCAGGGAAGGGGGAGCCTGATGGGCTGCCGTCTCTGGGGTCGCACAGAGTCGGACACGACTGAAGCGTCTTAGCAGTAGCATAGAACCTGCCTGCCGTGCAGGAGACTGGGGTTCGATCCCTGGGTTGGGAAGATCCTCTTGAGAAGGAAATGGCAAACCACTCAAGCGTACTTGCCTGGAAAATCCCACGGCAGAGGAGCCTGGTGGGCTGCAGCCCATGGGGTCACAGAGTCGAGCACGACTGAGCAACTAACACCTTCATGCTTAGCTATAGATGTCCTTGACCTTTATAATGTCAACTTGTGTTGATGTTTCAGCTACCTGGCTCCACCTATTTTGGGCCAGCTTCTGTCATAGCTGCTATTTGCATTTAAAAATGTGAAACTGCCATTTTTTTACTTACAAAAAATGACAATTTAAAATGGCTCAACCAAATGCATAGACTGTCCAAAAAACATAATTATTCTAGATTATGGTTTTTAAAAAAGTTGCTTTCCAAGTGGGACAAAGACTACTTCCTATATTTTTCCACTATCCATCCATGCTTTTGAATGGTCATCTTTTTATCCTGCTGCTAAGTCGCTTCAGTCGTGTCCAACTCTGTGCGACCCCATAGACGGCAGCCCACCAGGCTCCCCCGTCCCTGGGATTCTCCAGGCAAGAACACTGGAGTGGGTTGCCATTTCCTTCTCCAATGCATGAAAGTGAAAAGTGAAAGGGAAGTCATTCAGTCGTGTCCGACTCTTGGTGACCCCATGGACTGCAGCCTACCAGGCTCCTCCATCCATGGGATTTTCCAGGCAAGAGTGCTGGAGTGGGGTGCCATCGTCATGTAAAACACCCCTGCATTCATGACAATATGTTAAAAAGGTGTGTTGCTATCTAGTTTAACAGCAATCTATTTTGCTAAGAGCCTAGTTGCCACATGTGTATCTTCTGTGCTCAATAAATACAAATGTACAGCGTATTTTCTAACTATAACGTTCTTTGAGAGAGAAGTGCTGTTTGTAGAGAACATTTACCTGAACATCTTGAGGCAGAGGCAATGCCATGGGTTTTATGCAGGTCCAGATAAAAATGCAGCACAGACTGTTAGACTAGAGAACCTAAGAGAACGGGTGATATATGAGAGACACATTGTTTTCTGAATGTAGATCAGCTAAAAGAAAATGTACAAATGCTCACAAAGTGACCTTTACTTTTGCAGAGCATTGTTAGATGGAAAAATACATGGAGTAGATTGAGAGAGAGAGAAATGAGTAAGTATTCCCACAGACAGAATCAGTCGCAGGGTGGAGCCGGTAAAGGCAAAGCAGATGATTAAGGTATGCAGGGCAGACCAACATGCATTTCCATATAA
Source organism: Aepyceros melampus (assembly GCA_006408695.1). NCBI lineage: Eukaryota > Metazoa > Chordata > Mammalia > Artiodactyla > Bovidae > Aepyceros > Aepyceros melampus. Next base: position 107,301 of record SJXQ01010968.1, on the reverse strand, counting down.
GGTCAATTTGTATCAAGAGTGTCATCAGCCAGCCTTTGTACATCTCTGCTCCCAAACTGGCGGCTGTGGTCCCATTGAGCATGCTCAATCAGATCATCCTGATTCTATCCATGCAGACATGATTCCAAGGAGGAATGTACAAAGTCACAAATTATCAGTCCATACCAGTCATAGTATTCATATTAAGAACTTGAGAGAAAAAAGGATTTGAGGAATTTCAGATGTCAAAGCAGAATTCCCAATAAGCATCAATAACAGAAAAATCAAGGATTGAATTTAATAGCATACTCCAGAGAGTACAGTGATCTCGTGTCTTTCTGCCCAAACCTTAAGAAGTCTAATAGCAATTCTATCAAACTATAAACATTTTTTCTCATAACAAGATTTTTAAAGAGAGTGTTAACATATGAAAGATATAAGGGTATTTATAAGAAGATAAATCCGAAAATATTCTTGTTCAAATAATATCTTTCTGACCTCTGGATGACCACTGTTTGACTGTCATTCAATTAATGATTGGATACCTTGCCTAGTATAAAGTGTAACGAAATTAAAGCATTCCACAACTGTTATTTTAATCAAAGGATGGAATGAGTCACTTGAAAGTTAATAAATATACTTTATATCTCAATTTAATTATACATAGAATATATCATTCCATTTAATTCTATGACTTGGTCTACCCAGTCAGTGCTCCCAGTGCTTTTTATTTCAAAGTTTTTTTTTTTTATTGAAGTATAATTTATTTACAATGTAGTGTTCATTTCAGGTATATAGCAAAGTGATTCAGTTAAATAAATATATATATATATATAATCTTTGAGATTAGTTTTGATTATAGGTTATTATAAGACATTGAATATAGTTCCCTGGGCTATACAGTAGGACATGCTGTGCTGTGCTTAGTCATATCTGACTGTTTGTGACCCCATGGACTGTAGCCCACAAGGCTCCTCTGTCCGTGGAATTCTCCAGGCAAAACACTGGACTGGGCTGTCATTGCCTTCTCCAGGGGGTCTTCCCAACCCAGGAATCAAACTGGGGTCTCCTGCCCTGCAGGCGGATCCTTTACCAGCTGAGCTACCAGGGAAGCCTACAGTGGGCCATGGCTGTTCCTCTATTTTATATAGTGAAAGTGAAAGTGAAGTCTTTCAGTCGTGTCCGACTCTTTGCAACCCGTGGACTGTAGCCCACCAAGCTCCTCAGTCCATGGGATTCTCCAAGCAAGAATACTGGAATGGGTTGCCATTTCCTTCTCCAGGGGATCTTCCCGACTCAGTGATCGAACCCAGGTCTCCTACATTGCAGGCAGAGACTTTAACCTCTGCACCACCAGGAAAGCTATAGAGTAGAAGGAAATGGCAACCCACTCCAGTGTTCTTGCCTGGAGAATCCCATGGACTGAGGAGCCTGGTGGGCTGCAGTCTGTGGGGTCGCAGAGAGTCGGACACGACTGAAGCGACTTAGCAGCAGCAGCAGCAGCAGTGTGTATCTGTTAATCTCAGTCTCACGTCTTTTCATTAACTCCACTTATTACCTCCTTGTGGTCCTCCAATATCCCAAGTACCCTAGGAACCTTGCACTGCTGTTTCTTCCTGAACTATCCAGGAATAGAGCAAACAATGGAAAAGGAGTTTCAGAAGATGGGGTGGGAAATAGGGAGCGTCTCTGGTGGCTCAGATGGGAAAGAATCCGTCTGCAATGCAGGATATCCAGGTTCAACCCCTGAGTTGGAAAGATCCCCTGGGGAAGGGGATGGCCACCCACTCCAGTGTTCTTACCTGGAAGACCCCATGGACAGAGGAGAGGGCTATAGGACACGACTGAGTGGCTCTCACTTTTCAGTGGGGTAGTCAGGAAAAGCCAGTGTGATTAAGGTGGCATGTGATCAGACACCCAAGGGAAATGAAGGAGCAAACCCTGCTTCCTGGATGGCAGAGATGCTTTCTATACATTAAGATGCAAGTGAGGCCTCCCATTAACAGGAAGACGTGTGGGCAGAGACACACAGACGAGACAGCACCTGATGAATCCGGGGATAATGGTGTAGCTGATAAAGGCTAGAATATAGTTATCAGGAAGGAAGTATGGCATGAGTGACAATGACGTCAAGGTCTGTCTTATAAGGCTATGGTGGGGTTTCATTTTCTAGGTCAGAAACTCCCAGTATTTGAGAATATGAAAACACCTTCTGAAACACTGAAACCCGAGACCCCTGTGTGATATAGTTGTCTTTCTTAAATATAAAATACATGGCATTAAAAGGCATTAAAAATTTAGTACAACCTTTTAAATACATTAGTTTTCATTAGAACCAAAAACTGTGGGCATATGGGTATATATGTACATGTATATAACATACATATACATGGTTTTATCATTGTACGGGCAGCAATTGATATCCGCACGGATACTAGAGTCTCTCACAGTAAAACCACGGTCACATGGACAGGAAGCCCACGAGACAGAGCCAGGACATAGGGGATAAGAATTTACACCTGTCTTTTGGTAGGAAACTTACATGAGAGGCCTATGTCGTGAAAGACTGAGGATTAGAGATGAAAGACACCATGGAAAACATCTCTGTACAGTCTGCTGAAGTTAGGAAGAAGAAATTGCAACCCACAGAGATAAAGGTATCAGCTGAGACCGTGAGCAGAGAGCTATACATAGGATTCAGATTCCTGAAGTGATCTCATCACCTATTTCCATAACACAATGGATAAGATCCCCCAAACATATTATTAGCAATCAAAAACCTGTTCCTAGTTAGTAAAACAAAATGCTATACACTTAAAATTCAACGTACACAGTTCTGTCTTCCATGGTACAAGGATTGTAATATTTTTAAAATTCTATATCTAATATCATATGGATCCTACTATAGTTTTTCTCTTAAGTCTCTATTTCAAAAACATATTCATCTTTAAGAATGTATCTCTACATCTCTTTTAAAAACCAAAAATTATTTTCTCAAGGTCATCTGGAATTTCAGCAAAGGAGATTACAGGTGTACCTTATTTTATGCATAATAAAGATTTTTGAAAATTAAACATAAGCCACACACTTCAGTAAACGGATTGATTCAATATGTATAAAAATTCAATATTTAAATGCTAAAATAAAAATTTATACTGGTGATGATTACCGCCCCAACCCAATTTGTACAGACAGGCTTATATATGTTAAGAGTTCCTTAAAGTGGCTTCTATCTGCTTGGCTCTCACAAAATACATCTCTGACACAGGGAAATGTTTTTAATACCACTTGAAAAATCCTATATCTAATTAAAAGCCCTCATGCAGTTATGCACAGGTAAGGTCTGCCATCTGAATGAACACTGAAGCAGTTTCCTTTTCTAAAACAATTGCTCCATTTTGATGGAGCAAGGAAAGGGAGACTCTTCCCTCTCTCTCCTCCTTCTCTACCAGGAATTATAAATAACCGATCTAGACATGATTAAGGAGTGGGTTTCACAGTCCCCCATGGATTTCCAAGGACTTGGTGCAGTGTATACTTTAAAATGTCTTTTGCAGGATTTTCACTCTCCTGCTTCTTCTCAAACCCCTGGCATAATCTTCTGCACCTTTCCTATTTCTCCTCTTGGAGCTTCTAAAAGAAAGTTGCTTATTTTTACTAAAGGGCATTATATTAGATTGATGGGGAATGAGGACATTAGAAACTTTACTTATGTAATGTTCCAATTCAAAAAAATAATCGTGAGAACACTTTCTTTACCACATTGAAATTTGTTGTGTGCAATTATTGCTTTAATTGGATTACAATTGCCTCTAGGTTAGTTTATGTTCTTCACATGATCAAAAACATGATAAAAGACATGATTTAAAGTGGAAATGCACTGTATTTTGGTGATAGGATAATTCAGATATATTCAGATAGCAAATAATTGTATTACATTCCACTTCGGCAAATGTTATTAGTATAAGAAACAACTTCATCGAAGGATTCTGTTTGCTTTTATTGCTAAGCTTCCTATATACTTTACTATATTCTTGCTCTCCAACATTTTATATGGTTAGAATATAGAAAGTTAATTCAATATAATACAACTAACTGATACTATTAAACATAAGTAACACATTAGTTTTGTTTTTTTTAAACTAAACCATTCAGTATACCCTACTGTGTTCAACCTGTATAATTATACATCCTTGTCTCATGTAATTCACAATTTCTTTCTGCTGCTTAATCGCAGACTTCAGCAAGCACATTTTAGGGAGAGAGATTCAGTATGATTTTTCAGTGAATCTTTTATTTGTCATGGGCATTAAGGCAATGATTACTCACATGGAAAGAAATGAGGGGGTGTAGAAAAGACACAGGAGTAAAGGTGCAAGATGGTTTTCAAGTACATGCACAATTTAGATTCATTCTTGTGGGAGGGAATCACAAGGGAATTAATCAGCAATATATTTGTAGATTTTGCACCAATCACTTCTATAAGAAAAAAGGTAGCAAATTATTGCATGTTGTTTCTCAATCACAAGAAAGAAATAGTATCAAAAGGCAATCAGGCATAGAAAATCAGACTGGTAGTCCTGTCCCTCAGAGCCTTCTGTGCTGCATAAAACTTTGAGCAAGAGAAATGTCAGTGCTCGATTCTTAAATTAAAAATGAGCAAAAAAAAAAAATCACTCTAAAAGATCACGTCTATCATAGTTTGGTCTTTTGATGGAGTGATTAATGTTAATGGTATTCCTATATTTTAAAATATTTGATAACGTAAAGGTATCATAGGGATCATGAAAAGTGCCGACTTGGGCTGTAGAACAAGTTGTAGTCACCTATCTAAGATGGCAAATAGAGTCAGTGACAGGACATGCTGGGCTCACCACGGTGATAATTACTTTAGGCAATGCAGGAGAGCAAGGGATCCAGAGTTGTGCTCCCTGGAGACAGATGTGCCTGGTGAGCTTGCCATGACAGGCATGTTGCCTTACCGTGACACACAGCTTTACTGTAAGATTTCTGATTATTAGCCGCATCCTAAAGGCTTTCAGTTCCATAATCATCTTTGTTCTGGACTTTAGGCCAGGGTGAGGGTGCTGCTCTTTTCCCGTCAGAATCAGTCCCTTTAGGTTAGATTACAGATGACTCCTTTTAACCCTTGGAAATGGTGCCTGTAGTGAATTCTGTTACAAACATGCTCTGGACCAAGAAGTTTGGCAATGAAGATCCTGTTACATATTCAGCTTGCCATTCACAATTAATTCTCTCCTCTCCATTCAGATCTGTGTTGTTTCCCCTGAGAGTTATGACTGAAATTGAATGAATACATAGAAGTTTTTTGTTTTGTTTTTTTTAAAGGAGGGAGAGAGAGAAAGAGGGAGAGAGAACTGTCCAGTTACCATGCCTGTATGAAGGATGCTGAACTAGACTGAAATTGCATTTGATCTGTTTCTCTGTTGATTTTGTAAACCTTTCCAAAGGTTTCCATAGTAACAAGTGAATCAGTCCAATTCCCCACAACATCTTTCAAGCATGTAACAGGGATAAAGATGAAGGTTAGGGTGAAAAAAGCTACAATATCTTTTCTACTCCCAGGATATATCTGAAGTCATGATTAGTCTTTTAAGAAATCGAGTATGTTTCTCCCACCACAGCCATATGAAAAAGTTGGTTCCGAATTTACTTACATCTCTGATGTCTGGTTTGCTCCTGTACATGGTCATTGTGAAAAAAAATCCGACTTTCTAAGAAGTAATTGCTTTGACCACGGAGACAAAGAGACGGGTTGTGCTCCTGCTTTGCAGTAAGACTGTTGCTCACTGACAGAAGGTAACCAGCAGTCACACAGTGAAAGCCAGGGTAATACCATTCTCATAAAATTACAGGGGAGACGCCACAGCCTGTGACTACTCTCTCTAATGCAAATCTTCCAGAGCAAACTGTAGTTCCTTCACCTCCCCCAACCGGTGTCAGTTAAGTTCTCTAATAAAACCTCTGCTGCTAAAGTGCTGTGCTCGAAGCAGTGTTGGGTTAAGAAAGGATTCATATATTTAGCAAGAATAGTAAACCTGAAAAATCTAAATGTGAAATACAAGAACCTCTGTTTGATATTCACAGAAATTAAAAACCATCCTGTGGGTCCCCATGCCTTTCAGCCACTCTAGAATGTTTAGATTTGCCTTTTATTCTGAAACGACTAAATTCTTTCCCTCTCTGAGCTCCCAAAGCACTTTGTGGGTTCAATGATTAAAACCATTATTGCTTTTAGTTTTTTCTTATTCTCCAACCAGACTGTCTCTCGGGCAAAGCAGGAATTGCACATTTCCACGTTATATCCTCAGGCCTTGTGCAGACCACACACCGTGGTCTCAGGTTTCGGGGGTGCCTACTCTGGGCTCCACGCTTGGGCCCCTCCAGAAAGAAGCCTGTCATGAAGCTCCCTCCTGCCCTCACCCTGCCACCTCGGGAGAGTCCGCAAACCTCTACTTTCACAGCACGTTTTCTCAGTATCTTGGGCACATCCTTGTCTGAACACCGTCACTCACCTGAGGAAGCTCTGTCCTTCTCTGTGTGGCTCTCCCCTGTGACAGCTGCGCCTGGCGCCCAGCGGAAGCCCGGGGCCTACCCCCCTCTCAGCTCCTGCCCAGGAATGTCAGACTTCAAGTCGCCTTCGCGAGCTCGTGGGGCGTCTGCGATGCAGCTTTTTCTTAAAATGCGGAAGAATGACACTAGTGAAGAAGGTCTGTGTGCTAGGACTCGACTATGCAGAAACCTTCATCTTCCAGCCAAAACCAGGAAACACCTTCAACTGACAAAATTCTTTTTTCGTGTTAGCGAACTCAAGCTACTTATTAATAGGAGGAGGTATCATTCCCACAGCTCTTCATAACAGAAGGACTCTTTCAGTGTCATTAATACTTTTGTATGTAAGTAATTGCTACAGTTTGTACTCCCAGATACCAAGAATAGCATTTTAAGTTTTTAGCAGATTTCTTCTCTAGTCCTCATGAGTTCAGACTAACAAACTGCGCTGTTTAGTAAGACTCCGTCAAAGACCACGGTGGGTAATTCTTAACAATAAGGCACAGTCAGTATCTATTTATCTACATAAAATGTGAAACCCTAGGAGGATTTTAAATATTAGTGAGATAAAAATATTTCAAAGAGGAGGCGGGCCTTTTCTGAATGATGTGCAACCCACCTTATGGTCCACACCTCACTCGCTTAATTTTCCTCCGTAGCACTTTGTGACCACCCGACACGATCTTTATTCACTTGTTTATTTCCTTCCTGTCGGTCTCTGTCTGTTGGAACATAAGCTTCCAGAAGATGGAGCTTGTTTCTCTACAGAGATGCATCGCCAGACAGTACATCAGTGCTGGACATAAAGTAGGCTCTCAGTAAACGCTTGCTGAATAAACGACCTTTATGAGCAAACTTAAATTACAAAAACAGTATGATCCCAGATTATCTTACGATAAATTAGTACAATAGCCAAATTCATGCTTATTGACTAGAATTACTTTTTTTACTTAATGCAAGTATTTGCCATTTCACATCTGTCTTTTAGTCCCAGGTTGGCCTGAAGAAATTTACTGATTTAGATGAAATTGTTTATGTTCAGAGATTTGTGTGTGTGTGTGTGTGTGTGTGTGTGTTGTGTGTGTGTGTGTTGTGTGTTAGTCACCAATCATGTCTGACTCTTTAACACCCTATGGAGTGTATTGCACCAGGCTCCCCCATCCTGGGATTCTCCAGGCAAGAACACTGGAGTGGGCTGCCATTCCCTGGTCCAGGGGATCTTCCTGACCCAGGGATTGAACCTGCATCTCCTGCATTGCAGGCATATTCTTTACAATCTGGGCCACCAGGGAAGAGATGTGAAGATGTATTTTTAAATGTCTTTTAAAATAAGCAAAGTCACAACCAATAAGCAACTGGCTGTCCTTTATTAAACCAGTAAGTTCTCCTTTATAAAAATTGCTCATTCCATAAGACCAATAAACCTAAAACCTATCATCATCAAACAAGACTAAAACAGGATTTGTCTGAGATTTATGGTATATATATTTTTATATGAAATACCATGTCATTACTGATTATTAGGCAGACATAGTCTAGTTACATAATGGCACAAATGCTATTAATTTTAATAATATTTCATGGTACAATCAAATCTGTAGTTTTTCTTTATGTCATTTTTAATTTTCATTATCTATAATTAACATCCACCTGAAGACTCTTTTCAAGGATCATGTAGCGATGTAATTAACTTCATTCGCACACACGACAATGCCTTCACTCACCTACACAGTAATTAACTCCATTCACACACACGACAACGCCTTCCCTCACCTATACAGTAATTAACTCCATTCACACACACGACAACGCCTTCACTCACCTATACAGTAATTAACTCCATTCACGTACACAACAATGCCTTCACTCACTTATACAGTAATTGACTCCATTCACGTACACAACAACGCCTTCACTCACCTATACAATAATTAACTTCATTCACATATGCTTCACACACACAAGAATCCCTCATCTAGCCTCATTCATCATCACACGTACACACAGATACATGTTAAAGGAAATATCCTGACTCATGATTGTCAATATTTGACACATCTTGTACCAAAGTTGATGTTCTTAGGTTCTATATAGGGTTTTTTACCCCATCAAGTCCTTTCTACATTGCTTTTCTCACCTCAGGTGTGTAGAGCATCTACTCCTAAATCTTATGTCTGGGGCCAGTGCTTAAATCCTGTTTGAAAGCACAAAACGTGGATCTCAGATATACATGATTAGGTAAGGCCACATTGATGAGTCCCACGATGCAGTCCGGGTAGGAAGACAAGAGAGAGCAGGAGCAGGGGCTGGGGAGAGGAAGCACTTTAGGAAAAGCAGAACCAAAACCGGGGAACTTTCAGCCAAGAGAATGGAGCAGAAGGATGCACACACAATGAGACAAGAGATATTAAAGAGAGGACCTGTATGGGCATATCCCTCTTTTTTCCCACCCTCTTAAAAAATCCAGATTGAATAGAGGTGTTTTGACTTCAAAATCAGCTTTATGCCTGTCATGGACAGAGGTCAAAGCTCACTTGCTTTATAAAATATCTTCCCGCCTGTTCCCCTGAAGTATAATTTCCTTTAATGAGATCAACCTTTTTACTTTGTAGTTAAACATAAATTCAATGAATGTTGATTAATGAGGAAGGAAGAGTTCCCATCTAAAATCAAACGATTATATCAACAGTGTTTCCTTTGTGGATGGTAGGAATCAGTTTGAAACAGAAGTACCTGGCAAAGAGAAGAATATGTCTTTTAACAGCAAGTGAATAACACATATGGAAAGGAAAGGAAGAGAAAGAAAAAGAGGAAAAGAGGAGGGAAGAAACAAGCCTGTGTGTGTGAGTGTGTGTGTGTGTGTGTGTCTGTCTGTGTGTGTGAGTGTGTGTGTCTCTGTGTGTGTGTGTGCGCCTGTGTGTGTTTCTGTGTGTGTGTGTATGTCTCTGTGTGTCTCTGTGTGTGAGTCTCTGTGTGCATGTGTATGTCTCTGTGTGTCTCTGTGTGCGTGTATGTCTCTGTGTGTGTGTCTGTGTGTGTCTCTGTGTGTGTCTGTGTCTCTGTGTGCGTGTATGTCTCTGTGTGTGTGTGTGTCTGTGTGTGTCTCTGTGTGTGTGTGTGTCTGTGTGTGTGTCTCTGTGTGTCTGTGTCTGTGTGTCTCTGTGTGCGTGTATGTCTCTCTGTGTGTGTCTGTGTGTGTCTCTGTGTTGTGTGTGTCTGTGTGTGTCTCTGTGTGTGTGTGTGTCTCTGTGTGCGTGTATGTCTCTCTGTGTGTGTCTGTGTGTGTCTCTGTGTGTGTGTGTGTGTCTCTGTGTGTATCTCTGTGTGTGTGTGTCTCTGTGTGCGTGTATGTCTCTGTGTGTGTGCGTCTCTGTGTGTGTGTCTGTGTGCCATGTGTATGTCTGTGTGTCTCTGTGTGTGTGTGTGTGTGTGAGTGTGTGTGCATGAATGAAAGAGAGAACTGCTGTGTGCCATGTGTGGAACCCTAGGCTAGTGACGTGCTGTGTTACTAATCTTCACTAGAATCCTGTTCCCTCAGTATCCTTAACTCTGACTTAGAAATAAGTAAACTTTAACCGAATGAGGACAAGGACAGGTAACACTCAGGGACACTGCGCAACTTACACAGTCGAGCTGAGAACATGTAACCGGAACGAAACCTAAATGATTTTAGGACTGAATGAGGGGCACTGCATGGGGTGGTGGCTGGAGACGACTTATACAAAAGGCCACCATAATGTCGGTGGTAACGTCCTGAAATCAACAAAATGACCTTTGCTGGAGCCCGTCACAGGGAGTGAACACTGTATGGTCTCATAAGAGCTAACACTCACGTAGGGCGTTCACATCAGGTGCTAGGCTCTTTCCCACAAGTTTTATATGCCTTACTCCGTGCATCCCGAAAACAGTGCTGTGATGGACTTATTATCATTCTTATCATCATCTTCACATTATTTATTATTATTATCATCATCATTTTCAGTTCAGTTCAATCGCTCGGTTGTGTCTGACTCTCTGCGACCCCATGAATCATAGCACGCCAGGCGTCCCTATCACCAACTCCCGGAGTTCACTCAAACTCCATTGAGTCCGTGATGCCATCCAGCCATCTCATCCTCTGTCGTCCCCTTCTCCTCCTTCCCCCAATCCCTCCCAGCATCAGAGTCTTTTCCAATGAGTCAACTCTTCGCATGAGGTGGCCAAAGTATTGGGGTTTCAGGTTCAGCATCGTCCTTCCAAAGAACACCCAGGACTGGCCTCCTTTAGAATGGACTGGTTGGACCTCACTGCAATCCAAGGGACTTGCAAGAGTCTTCTCCAACACCACAGTTCAAAAGCATCAATTCTTTGGCATTCAGCTTTCTTCACAGTCCAACTCTCACATCCATACATGACTACTGGAAAAACCATAGCCTTGACTAGACGGACCTTTGTGGGCAAAGTAACGTCTCTTGCTTTTTAATATGCTGTCTAGGTTGGTCATAACTTTTCTTCCAAGGAGTAAACGTCTTTTAATTTTATGGCTGCAATCACCATCTGCAGTGATTTTAGAGCCCCCCAAAATAAAGTCTGACACTGTTTCCACTGTTTCCCCATCTAATTCCCATGAAGTGATGGGACCAGATGCCATGATCTTCATTTTCTGAATGTTGAGCTTTAAGCCAACTTTTTCACTCTCCTCTTTCACTTTCATCAAGAGGCTTTTTAGTTCCTCTTCACTTTCTGCCATAAGGGTGGTATCATCTGCATATCTGAGGTTATTGAAATTTCTCCCGGCCAATCTTGATTCCAGCTTGTGCCTCTTTCAGTCCAGTGTTTCTCATGATGTACTCTGCATATAAGTTAAATGAGCAGGGTGACAATATATAGCCTTGACGTACTCCTTTTCCTATTTGGAACCAGTCTGTTGGTGCACATGAGGCTGAGCGCAAAAGCGTTCCAACTGAAGTCTCCAAGAGAACTAGAGGTCGTGCCCTGCTTTGAAGTGGCTGGCATATTTCCAGAGCTGGTTCACTAGGACACACCGTGTGAGGCTGAATGGACACTTTTGGTAGCTAGTTAGGTGGTGGCAGACGAGGACTCACGAGGGACGTGTTTCCATAACGAGTGGTGTCACACTATGCTCTAAGCTGGGTGGATGTAATGAACTGCAGAGTTCTGGCTTCTGGCAGGGACAGCCACGTTCAGACATAGCAGACCACTTAGGACAGGACAGGTCTGCTCATCTCCGCGGCAGTGGTGGCTCCCCTTTTAGACGGGTCACCTCCCCACCTCTTCTCCCCAGGCCCAATCTTCACCCTTTCCTCCAAATAAAACACCAGAAGGACATTTAAAGAATATAAAGAGTATCAAATTATAAGCATGCCCAGAGTTCTAACATCCTTATTTGGTTTTCTGGATAAAACTTTCAAGAATTTTACCAGGATATCACATGCAGCCCAAATAGAAACATTTCATTTGAATTGCATGATGCTTATATTTCAGGTAAATACTTGTATTTCTGACAAAGGTCTGTCTAGTCAAAGCTATGGTTTTTCCAGTGGTCATGTATGGATGTGAGAGGTGGACCATAAAGAAAGCTGACCACAGAAAAATTGATGCTTTTGAACTGTGGTATTGGAGAAGACTCTTGAGAGTGCTTTGGACTGCAAAGAGGTCCAACCAGTCCATCCTAAAGGAAATCAGTCCTGGGTGTTCATTGGAAGGATTGATTGTTGGAGGTGAAACTCCAATACTTTGACCACCTGATGTGAAGAACTGAGACCCTGATGCTGGGAAAGACTGAAGGCAGGAGGAGAAAGGGACGACAGAGGATGAGATGGTTGGATGGCATCACTGACTCAATGGAAATGAATTTGAGCAAGACCGGGAGTTGGAGATGGACAGGGAGGCCTGGTGTGCTACAGTCCGTGGGGTCACCAAGAGTCGGGTATGACTGAGTGAATGAACTGAACTATATTTCAGAGTATTAATAGGATAATAAAATGTTGAAACTGAAAAAGTGTAATGAAGTTATGCTGCCAAAATCCCTCATTTATAGATATCTGGTCCATCACAGATAGCTCTGTGGTGAAGGATGGAAAATGGAAGGTGCCGGTGAGGATGGCCTCAAGCCTTGAGATGCCAGCACTTCCATCAGTGACTCCAGCCGGTCCCTCAGAGTGAGCCCAGAGCTCCTCCCTCTGAACGCCCTGGTTCTGAAACTACCTCCTTAAGTGATGAATGTGACCGCTCAGCTCTCCTGTGGTCTGTTTTCCTCCAGTTTGGACAGAGGCTAAGCTCTCTCTGACGACCTTCTTATCCCTCAGAGCCGGCGTTTGGACATGGGCATTCTCGGTCCTTCCCCAGCCGCCGGGCCAGCTGGCCCCATGGGAGCTCTGCCGCCTTCCCTCTCGAGAGAAACTCTGTTTTCTTTTTTAAAATTTATGCTATTGGAGTATAGTTGATTTGTAATGTGACAGTTTCTGCTGTGCAGCAGGGATTCAGGCATACATATATTCTGTTTCACACTCTCTCGTGTCACGGCTTCTACAGGGTGATGAAGAGAGTTCCCTGTGCTGTGCAGCAGGGTTTTGATATCTGTCGATTTTATACGTTAAGATTTTGCACGGGCTGATCACAAACGCCCAGTCCAACCCTCCCTCTCAAATCCTCCTTGGCAACCACGAATCACGTCTCTAGATCTGTGAGTCTGTTTCTCTGTCATGGGTAAGTTCAGTTACGTTATATTTTAGATTCCATGAAAGCTATTTTCTTTACTGAACCGTCTCCTTACTAGCGAGGTGTCTATACATTTTTGACAGAAGTCCTTTCCTCGGGTTCTTTCAAGGATAACATCCAATAATTTTCTGCCCTGGTACAATCACCAATCCCTATTTTTAAGTTTAAGAAAATATATCTACATTTTCTGTACTGCTGCTGCTGCTGCTAAGTCTCTTTGGTCATGTCCGACTGTATGTGACCCCATAGACGGCAGCCCACCAGGCTCTCCCGTCCCTGGGATTCTCCAGGCAAGAATACTGGAGTGGGTTGCCATTTCCTTCTCCAATGCATGAAAGTGAAAAGTGAAAGTGAAGTCGCTCAGTTGTGTCCAACTCTTAGCAACCCCATGGACTGCAGCCCACCAGGCTCCTCCATCCATGGGATTTTCCAGGCAAGAGTACTGGAGTGGGGTGTCATTGCCTTCTCCAACATGTCTATACTAAATGATTTCCTGTCTTGCCTAATACCTCTGAAACTGTTCCCATGGCTATTTGTCCAGAGACAAGTGCTCTCCTGTAAGTGGATAATTTGAAATAGTTATTAATTAAAATACTGAGTGGCTAGCATATAAAAAAATCTTTTCATTTTACCTAGCACCTCATATTACTAATATGTTCGTCATTATTCTTTTTAAATCAGAAGAAACATAAAACTTCTTAATGTTTGATGCAAGTTTTCATTTGAAATATTGGTTCAAATGAAGGGAAAAACTTTCCTGAATGATATTTCTTTATACTTGACTGTTGTTGAAAGTGAAACAATGAACAAACAACTCAGTTTTGTGTTCCTCATTTTGGTTCATTAAACATTGTTAGGTATCTGGAAAAGACCTTTCTAAGATTTTTGTAAACCATAATTGGATTTTATTATTAAGTCTTCATTTATTTCTTTGGACTTCCTCCAATTTCTTATGCTCTGATACCAGACAAATCTTTGAAATCCTTAATTTTTGAAACAGTTAATACTTAGGCATATTAAATACAGTTAAAATATTTCTCCTTTATTACTCACATTAGAAATGACTTTATTTTCATTGACTCTCTTGAGTGGTAATTGTTTTTGAGCATTTTCACATTTGCTTGCTACCCTTTCTTTGTATGGTTTCCATTGCATATTATCTCAGTTTTCATGTTTCCTTTTGGCTGCAATTTGATTATTTAGACTTAGTACTATCTTCTTCATTGTCTTATTTGCCCATTTTATTTGGATGCATTTGCATCATCTCAAGGACAATGGCATTCTATCTTTTTAATCACAAGCTTTGGTTGCTGTTCAGCCCCTCAGTCGTGTCCACCTCTTTGCAACCCCGTGGACTGCAGCACACCAGGCTTCCCTATCGTGTACTGACTCCCGGAGATTGCTCAAACTCACGTTCACTGAGTTGATGATACTATTCAACCATGTGGATGGGGCCAAATACCAAATGGTTAAAAAAAAAAAAATGTTTAAAGTAGACTAAAACATATATTTAAATCAACCTTGACTTTCTCAGAGTATGAAGTGAATTATTTGTATCTGTGTAGTTTACCTCACTTCAACATATTTTAATAAATGTGTTAACAAATTACCCAAGAAAGATGGAATAATCCTGCTTCTGCTGCTGCTGCTGCTGCTAAGTCTAATAATTCTGCTGCTGCTGCTGCTGCTAAGTCACTTCAATTGTGTCTGACTCTGTGCAACCCCAGAGACAGCAGCCCACCAGGCTCCCCCATCCCTGGGATTCTCCAGGCAAGAACACTGGAGTGGGTTGCCATTTCCTTCTCCAATGCATGAAAGTGAAAAGTGAAAGGAAAGTCGCTCAGTCATGTCTGACTCCTAGTGACCCCATGGACTACAGCCTACCAGGCTCCTCCATCCGTGGGATTCTCCAGGCAAGAGCACTGGAGTGGGGTGCCATTGCCTTCTCCTAGACCTAAATAAACCATCTCTTTGAGATTATAGGAGCTTCCCTGATGGCTCAGCGGGTAAAGAATCTGCTTGCAATGCAGGAGACTCAGGAGATGTGGGTTTGATCCCTCGGTCAGGAAAATCCCCCAGAGAAGAAAACAGCAACCCACTCCAGCATTTTGCCTGAAAAAATCCCATGGACAGAGGAGCCTGGCAGGCTACAGTCCATGGGATTGCAAAGAGTCGGACACGACTGAGTGACTGAACTGAACTGAACTGAGAGACTAACACTTTCACTTTCACTTTGAGATCATAGCCACATAAAAGGTGCTATCCTATGACAAGTTACCTTGCAGACACGGGAACACAGTAATATAATTCACTGGAGGTGGGCATGATGTGGGAGAATTGCTGTGCCACGTTCCTGGGAGGTGTTTTATTTATGAAAAACACGTGCTCAGCAGTTCCCAGTTCTGTCTCAGAAACACCATATCCACTGTGTCCTAAGATGGAGGGACACTAAGGCATCTTTACAAGGCATAGTGATGAGAAAGCATCACATCCCTCAGGTCATAATGGCTTCTGTGATTATGGAAATGATGCATAGATTTCACATATACTCTATTATCTATCTCTATACTTTCTATCTCTTTATCTGCCTACTTATCTTAAAAACCAGCTGTGAGTTGTGAACTACCTAGCAGAAGAGCTTCCAGGGTGCTTGGAGTATGTCATACTCCAGTGGCTGGAATGTAACTGGAGAGGATGCTTTAAAAGGCAGAGAAGAGGCAGGCCAGCGTGATGACCACCAAACGGCACTCAAGTCAGCGGAAAACAAGATGAAGCAAAGCTCCGGAGAGAACTGAAGTGCGAGAAGTCCTGTTGCCCCGACTGTGGACTTCTCAGGGCCCTGCCTTCCTCTTTCTCTGGCTGATTCTTTCCCTGTTAGCTCTTTTTATCAAACATCTGATCTTGTCGTTCTTGTCTATCATTTTTCCTTCTTGCTGTCTCTTGTCTTTATAAAACTATACTTCATTGTAAAGACGTATAGTGAAGTAAACTGAGGTTAATGACCTCAAATTCTTATTGGTATTAGGCAAGGAAGAAGTACATGATGACAAAGAAGGCTGACCCAGGCGGTTTATCACTTTACTGCTTGATTCATTGTACTGACTGCTTTAAATAGCATACCTTATTATGGTCAGGACCAAGTATTACAATTTCATATTACCATCTCTAGACTCCACCAATATTAGTTTCATAACATAAGCAATGTAAATACACGAGATACTTCAATTAAGAACTGTTGACTAATTATAAACATTGAATGGAATCATATAAACAATTATTAAGTGCTTACTTTGTGCCAGAACACAATTCAGCATCTTATTTCAATTTGAATTGCTGGGCTTATGGCTATTATTTTATAAAATACACTTATGCTACTTTATCTAACCTTAAAACAGCTGTGTGAGGATGGAGTTGTCACCTCATTTTACAGATAAGGGAATGGAGGTTCAGGGGTCAAGTTCACAAAGCTGGCAAGAAGTAGAGCTGGAATTTGAATCCAAGTTGGGGCTGCAAAAGTCGTGCCAATCCATGATACCGCTACCTTACACACTGAACAAGTAAATGTTAGACAATAAAAGCAAACTCAGAAAACAGCAGATAACAGAAAACACTGTCTAGGATTTTACTTCTATTTGAATTGCAGGGGTTACTGCAATTATTTTGGAAAATAAACCTGATTTTAATGTGTGATACAATGGGAAAATAAATTTGATATACAGAATTTCAGTATAGAATTCATGCCGACACTCACCCATCCTAGTACTCCAAATAAAGGATTCTAGAGAAGCATATATGAGAATTCTAAAGATATTCATTTTATGGCAGAATAGGAGCTAACCAATACATATGATATATTTGTATTAATCTAAGGTCTATTGCAGGGGTGTCCCTGGTGGCTCTGGGCTTCCTGGGTGGCACTGGTGATAAAGAATCTACCTGCCAATGCAGGAGATGCAAGAGACGCAAGTTTGATCTGTGGGCCAGGAAGGTCCCCTGGAGTAGGAAATGGCAACCCACTCCAGTAATCTTGCCCGGGAAAGGGGTCACAAAGAGTTGGACACGAATGACCACAAATGCATGAAAGCCTAGTATGGACTTTTAAAACATTCTTCAGGAAAATGAATTAAGCAACTCAGAATGACCCAGAAAAAGTTCTCCAAAGAAGACATACGAATGGCTAACAAACACATGAAAAGATGCTCAACATCACTCATTATCAGAGAAATGCAAATCAAAACCACAATGAGGTACCATTTCACACCAGTCAGAATGGCTGCGATCCAAAAGTCAACAAGCAATAAATGCTGGAGAGGGTGTGGAGAAAAGGGAACCCTCTTACACTGTTGGTGGGAAAGCAAATTAGTACAGCCACTATGGAGAACAGTGTGGAGATTCCTTAAAAAATTGCAAATAGAACTGCCTTATGATCCAGCGATCCCACTGCTGGGCATACACACCGAGGAAACCAGAATTGAAAGAGACACGTGTACCCCAATGTTCATTGCGGCACTGTTTATAATAGCCAGGACATGGAAGCAACCTAGATGTCCATCAGCAGATGAATGGATAAGAAAGCTGTGGTACATATACACAATGGAGTATTACTCAGCTATTAAAAAGAATACATTTGAATCAGTTCTAATGAGGTGGATGACGCTGGAGCCGATTATACAGAGTGAAGTAAGCCAGAAAGAAAAACACCAATACAGTATACTTACACATATATATGGAATTTAGAATGATGGTAATGATAAACCTGTACGCAAGACAGCAAAAGAGACACAGATGTATAGAACGGCCTTTTGGACTCTGTGGGAGAGGGAGAGGGTGGGATGGGTTGGCAGAGTGGCAGTGTAACATGTGTGATATCATAAGTGAAACGAATCGCCAGTCCAGGTTTGATGCAGGATGCAGGATGCTTGGGACTGATGCACGGGGATAATCCAGAGAGAGGGTGTGGGGCGGGAGGGGGGAGGTGGGGGTCGGGATAGGGAGTTCATGTATACTCGTGGCTGATTCATGTCAATGTATAGCAAAATGAATACAGTATTGTAAAGCAAAACAAACTAAAAAAATAAAAATTAATAAAAAAAAAAACAAACAAAAAAAATAAAATAAAATTCATATTAACATAAAAAAATAAAAATAAAAATGGATAAAATTAGGTCAAAAAGTTAAGTACACATACACACAAAATATTGAAAATATTAGGCTAGACATTACAATAGTTTTCATTGTTTAAAATATAACATTTTAAATAGGCAAATAAACTAGGTATGTGATTATGGACTTTTAAAACATATTAGCAAAAACAAGTTTCTATTTATGGATCACATTCAGCACATTTTGGTTTCTAATGATAAAATCAAAATTGTTACTTCAAAATGTCTAAGCATTTCCAATGTAAAATGTGCATAAAGTATCTTAAGTATATACTAATAGAATTCATTTCAGCCTGTCTATAAAGCAGTATACACAGCAGTCCTGTTCTCCTAATTCCTTTCCTGTTCATGTTTAGTTATAATTATCACATTGATGAGCTACTTCAGCCTGCTGCGTTGAATAGATTGAATTTTCAGGTATAATTTAGCATTACATAGCCCAAGGGTATTTCAGGAACCCAACTCCAACCCTCGTTTTGTGTGTATTTGTGTCTGCTAAAGGGCTCAGAGCCACCTGGATAGTCTTTGACCTCGCATGTGTGTTCAAAGACAACTATTTCCATAAACTCTGCATTTGCCATTACCAGCACAGCAGTATATGAAGAGTAACTATGTAAATGAAATTCCCTTTTCTCTTACTGTCATAAAAACCATTTTTAGATGTTTACTTAAATGGGTTTAGATATAGAAACAGGAGCTATGGATGGAAAAAAGTCTCCACTTTTGTTTCCCAAACTGTCTCCTTTAGCTCCGTAAATGCTAAATTGCATGTTGTCTTTAAATTATACCTCAAAAGCTTTAGAAAGCCCACCTGAATTGTGCAATACAAGTCATTAAGAGGCTCGCAAAATATGAAGACAAATACAGCGTGTGAAAGGTGATTATTCAATTTAAAAAACCTTTGGTTCCTACTTCTAAGACCAACTAGGGAAGTGATTGTAAGAAAATAGTATAACGGAGAAGGAAGGGGGATTTCAGCTTGTAACTACCTGGATTTGTTGTTATCGTTCAGTCTCTAAGTCATGTCTGACTCTGCAACCCCACGGACTGCAGCACGCCAGACTCCTTCACTATATCCCAGAGTTTGCTCAAACTCACGTCCACTGAGTTGCTGATTCCACTCAACCATCTCATCCTCTGCCGTCCCCTTCTCCTCCTGCCCTCAATCTTTCCCAGCATCAGGTCTTTTCCAATGAGTTGGCTCTCCACATCACGTGGCCAAAGGATTGGAGCTTCAGCTTCAGCATCAGTCCTTCCAGTGAATATTCAGAGTTAATTTCCTTTAGGATTGACAGTTTTGATCTCCTTGTAGCCCAAGGAACTCTCAAGAGTCTTCTCCAGCATCACAGTTCAAAAGCATCCGTTTTTCAGCGCTCAGCCTTTTTTATGGTCCAACTCTCACATCCCTATGTGAGTACTGGGAAAACAATATTTTTGACTATACAGACCTTTGTTGGCAGAATGATGTCTCTGTTTTTTAATAAGCTGTCTAGGTTTGTCATAGCTTTTCTTCCAAGGAGCAAGCATCTTTTAATTTTGTGGCTGCAGTCACTGTCTGCAGTGATTTTGGAGCCAAAGAAAATAAAATCTGCTACTGTTTCCACTTTTTATCCATCTATTTGACATGAAATGATGGAGCCAGATGCCATAATCTTAGTTTTTTGAATGTTGAGATTTATGCCAGCCTTTTCACTCTCCTCTTTCACCCTCATCAAGAGACTCTTTAGTCGCTGTTCGCTTTCTGCCACTAGAGTGGTATCTGCATATTTGAGTTTGTTGGTATTTCTCCAGACAATCTTGATTCTACCCTGTGATTCATCCAGCCCAGCATTTCACATGAAGAACTGATGCTGAAAGTCCAATACTTTGGCCAACTGATGTGAAGAACTGACTCCTTGGAAAAGACTCTGATGGTGGGAAAGACTGGAGGGCAGAGGAAAAGGGGACAACAGAGAATGAGATATTGGACGGCATCACCGTGAGTTTGAGTAAACTCTGGGAGTTGCTGATGGACAGGGAGGCCTGGCGTGCTGCAGTCCACAGGGTCGCAAAGAGTTGGACACGACTGAGCGACTGAACTGAACTGAACTCTGCAGAGAAGTTGAATAAGCGGGGTGGCAATATCCAGCCTCGAAGTACTCCTTTCCCGATTTTGAACCAGCCTGTTGTTTCACGTCAGGTTTTCCCTGCTGCTTCTTGACCTGCATACAAATTTCCCAGTAGGCAGGTATAGTGGCCTAGTATTTCCACCTCTTTAAGAATTTTCCACAATTTGTTGTGATCCACACAGTCAAAGGCTTTAGCATAGTCAGTGAAGAAGAAGTGGATGTTTTTATGGTTAATTTTATACAGAAAAACTACTTTGATAAAATGAAAAAAAATTATGTTTTGCTTTTTCTATTTTCTGGAGGAGCTGTACAAGTTTCTGATAGCATAACTACCCACGTTTCCACCTGGATCAGGTTAACCTGATTCTTTATTATTTTAATATTAAAACTTATTCTTTTTTGAAAGGCAGAAGTCATCATGAATTTACTATTTACATGGTGGTTAAGGACACAAATACAGTGGTCATACAAAAAGTGCAGTTCAGAGACTGGCCACTGATACACAGGTTGATACAGACATTCCAACTATGCTTCCTGAAAGTCAGAATGGGGAGTTCAACATGGGGGGGATGGGGAGGACACAACTGTCGACAACCACGCTGCTGAGGACTCAGGGTTGGAGTCCACTTCTAAAATGCCATCTGGCAATTTCAGGTGAAAAGCTGGATGCAGAACATCCGGGCCGCAGCTGCTAATGGCTCTCCAGGAGGGCAGGCCCCCCTGTGAGGAAGGCACTGGGCCACGACGAAAGCCCCCAGCTCACGCTGGCCAGCCTGAGATTCTTCTGCACTCCCAGAGACACAGCCCCACCTGGCCAAGTGTCCACACCCCGAAACACTTGTAGAGGGCCAGCTCAGGATTCAGAAAGAAGCACCCAGCTGCATTCTGCGCCATCAACACAGCAGTCAGGGCCTCCTAGGACCAGCGTCCCTGTGCTGGGGCTTTGGGGGCAGGAAGGGAAAACACACATGGACCCTTCTTGGGTCCCTAGCTTCCTACCAGGGCCTGTTTCTAAGCAGAACACGCTGCAGGGCAATGATGGGGAGAGATGTGAAAGTCCCTGTGAACGCACGTACTGCACCTCACTTCCAGAGACGGAGGCGCCTGGCCACCCGCCGCCGCCACCACCCCGTGTCTCTGTTCAGTTCAGTCACCCAGTCGTGTCCGCCTCTGTGCTGTTCCTTCTTCTGCAAAGCGAGGGAGAGTCTCTCAAGAACGCACCTGGAGCCTGGCTGCCCTGGAGGGTCTTTCCGGGGAGACTTGGCCCTGCTCTGTCTCTTGGCCTCTGTGGGGTCACTGCGTCCCCGGAAGGTCACAAAAGCGCACGAACTTTCACTCTCCTGGACATCAGGTCATCAGATCACCTGCTTCTTGGCACTTCAGGGTGGATTTCCTTGGGCCTGCTGGCCTTTCTGAGCAATATCAATATTGCCCAGATATTAATTTAATACCAGGATATGCATCTTCATTGAAATTAAATTAACCTGTTTTCCCCCATATACCTGATATATGCACTTTGTGCACTTTGGAGCTCTGAGCAAAAAGCAGATGTGATTGTTTATATGCAGCTTTTATTTTAGTGTGGAATATAGACATGAATGAGTAATAAACTGAGTGATAGAAAAGAAGATATTCTATAGGTTCAGAATAGGTATTCTAAACGTAGATGTGTAGTCAGTCCTATTCAGAATGTATAAAAAAATAGTCTTTGACAGTAATTGTGTCCATTCTGTCTCCTCTGAGGTTACATGGAGGGGTGCCATGGACGGTGTGCTGAGAGAGCAGTCATGGGTGACCACAAAGTGTTAGTGAGAGAATTACTGAGACGAGTAGAAACACTCATGTGTTGATATAGAAAGTCAGTGATTAATACCACTGATATTCAACAGATAATGTTGATAAAAGTTATTGTTTGTTTCAATTGTCATCATATTCCACATAATCATTCATCAGTTAAATTAAGACAATAGTAGTTAATAGAATTCTATTCCTCATTACTCCATCCCACAAAAACTTGTTAAGTGTATATTTGTACAAGATATAAAAGGCTGAGGAAGACAGTAAAATGATTATGATCTTAAACTTTTATTTACTAATAGTAGGGGAGTCTAAAGGCTTTAAAAATTATGTTTTAATGAAGATATGTGTCTGTATCAAAGAGAATAAATGTATCCAGAACTCTGACATTCTAAACGCTACTTCTAGTTTTGCAAAAGTGGCAGTGAGTGGTGATAGAAATTTGTGTAATAAGTCAGTATCTGACAAGAGCTCATTCCATGCAGATCATTGGACAAGATATTTTGGGAAATTTCAAAGGAAGCAGAAGACATAATATCTGTCCTAGAGGACATCGCAGAAATGTAAGCCAAGATACATGTATGTGAGTTGGTGGCCATCACATGAATGGGTTAGTGGTAGCTGCCTGTATACACTGAAACAGATGAAACAAATTGCTGAAAAGTATGTGCAAAGACCTGACATGTTACTAAGAAATAGTGACTAATAAATATAAATGTAGAAAATGGGAATAAGAAAAGTTTTATGAAAAGAATACCAAATCAAACCATTTTTCCTTAATCTTAATTCTATTTGATATTAATTAATCAAAGGAAAGTTATGACCAACCTAGATAGCATATTCAAAAGCAGAGACATTACTTTGCCAAGAAAGGTCCATCTAGTCAAGGCTTTGGTTTTTCCAGTGGTCATGTATGGATGTGAGAGTTGGACTGTGAAGAAACCTGAGTGCTGAAGAATTGATGCTTTTGCACTGTGGTGAGAAGACTCTTGAGAGTCTCTTGGACTGCAAGGAGATCCAACCTGAAGATCAGCCCTGGGATTTCTTTGGAAGGAATGATGCTAAAGCTGAAACTCCAATATTTTGGCCACCTCTGCAAAGAGTTGACTCATTGGAAAAGACTTTGATGCTGGGAGGGATTGGGGGCAGGAGGAGAAGGGGACGACCGAGGACGAGATGGCTGGATGGCATCACTGACTCGATGGACGTGAGTTTGAGTGAACTCCGGGAGTTGGTAATGGACAGGGAGGCCTGGCGTGCTGCAGGGGTCGTAATTCATGGGGTCGTAAAGAGTCGGACCTGACTGAGCGATTGAACTGAACTGAATCAATATTTGACAATATTAATTATTACTTTTTCTTGAAACTCCATTTCTTGGCTTATATGCCATTGTTGTTTCTTGTTTTCTTTACCATAAAAAAATTAATATGAATATTAATTATTTTTTAATATTCAATGTATTAATAGTTATAGATCCAACCATGCAGAATTACAGATTCAAATTCTATATTTGCTAAAAGTGCTTCCCAGCTCAAGCTTCTGAGCCAGACTGACTTGGCTTATTTGAATACCAGTTCTGCCACTCACCAGCTTTGTGATCTTGGGTGAGTTGTCTTGTATATACATATCAGTTTCTTCATCTGCAAAAGCTTCCTCATCTTTCGCCTCTTCACATTATTATTCATAATTAATATAGTCATAAGAATTAAGCACATTAATAAATAAAAAATGTTTAGAACAGTGACCAGCCTAATAGGTATTATTGCTAAATATATTCATGTAGATGTTCAAAAGTCATATCAAATCCAACATGGTGCAAAAAAAGGGTGCTTCTTTTTCATTGTTTCTGGACAGATTACAACATACCATAAAGTTATAATACTATAATCTACCACATCTTATTTTCTACTATATCCCTGACATCCCACTCAGTATCTGAGATATACTAGTTGCTCCACAGTTACGTATTTATAAATTATTATATTGGTTTTCTATTTTTGCTGCAAAAATTACCACAAATTTTCTGACTTAAAATAGCACAAATTTATTCTCATAATTTGGGAAGTCAGAAATTGAAAATAAGGTATTAGCTAGGCTATATTTTTTCTGAAGAATTAGAGGAGACTCTGTTGTTTTCTTTTTTTCCAACTTCTAGAGGTTGTCTGTCTTCCTTGGCTCATGCCCCATTCTTCCACCTTAAAAATTCATCATTCCAATCACTTATTCTATCACCATGTTTCCTTCTTGCTTTGACCCTCTTACCTCTCTCTCATAAAGATTCTTACATTTGCATTGGCCTACTCAGATAATTCCAGTATTTTAAGATCCTTAATTTATTCATACCTGCCAAATCCATCTGTCAAATATGGTAACATACACACAAATTCTGGAGACTGGGATGTGGACATATTAGGAAAGCTGTTATTCTTTCCACTTCAGTCTTCCTTCTAGCTCCTAAAGAATTATGTCTCTCCCATGTAGAGCATGCATCTTATGAGGCCTCAGACCATTATATCATCCACTTAAAGCTCAAAATTTCATTTTATCCCATCGACTCGAAAGTCCAAAATCCAACTGGGAAACTTTCATCATGATTCAAGGCCTGGGAAGAACTGAGCCTGAAGCTCCACCCTCAGAGATGTTTTGATTCCTTCTTGAAGGTAGCAAATGTTTGCAATAGAGAAATTGTATCATACTGTCTCCTTTTTGAAAAGGAAAGTATTTCCAAAATACTGCAGAATTGGGGGAGCTCAATGGCCTTTGTTTATTTTGTCCTTTCTCTGTCCCTTCAGTTTGATCTTGCAGCATCTCTGCCTGTGTAAAGCCCTTAAGAAACTTGTGGATCTCCCATGAAGGGTATGGGGTATGACTCTATCAGACAAGATCTTCCACAGTTCTCTTGTGGATAATCCTACCTCTATTTCTGGATTCTGCTGAGATAACTGAGAGAATCCATGAGACACATGCTAATTATCTCTTCAAAGAGCTCTCTGTGTGACTGAACACACAGACTATACTTATCCTCTCAAAGCACTAGCAAAAAATTGTCCAGTCACACACTTTGCAATATCTTCAGAACAAGCGTTCCTGACTGTGAACTTTATTATTATTTATTTTAGCACCTTTCGCAGTCTTAATGACTGGGGATTTCCCACATCAACAAATACTGGTTCCTTTTGGCTTAACAGTACTTTCTTGAACTTATCTCTTTCTTTTTGCATTTTATTACAAACAGCAAGAAGATATTAGGTCATACCTTCAATTTATTACTTGGAAATTTTCTCACCTAAATATCCAAGCTCATCATTTACCACATGGCTATTATATGTTCACGTAAGAATTCATCAGCTTTCCACAAAACTGCAGAACACAGCTAAGCTTTATACCGTTATATGAAAAGGATCCTTTTTCCTCCTGTTTTCAATAACATATTCCTCTTTTACTTTTGAATCCTCACCAGCATTCTTCAGTACAGATTCTGTTTCTACCAGTGTTCTGCTTAATGAGTTAAGTGTGCTCTACAGATGGTGATTGCAGCCATGAAATTAAAAGATGCTTACTCCTTGGAAGGAAAGTTATGACCAACCTAGATAGCATATTCAAAAGCAGAGACATTACTTTGCCAACAAAGTTCATCTAGTCAAGGCTATGGTTTTTCCAGTAGTCATGTATGGATGTGAGAGTTGGACTATAAAGAAAGCTGAGCGCCAAAGAATTGATGCTTTTGAACTGTGGTATTGGAGAAGACTCTTGAGAGTCCCTTGGACTGCAAGGAGATCCAACCAGTCCATTCTAAAGGAGATCAGTCCTGGGTGTTCTTTGGAAGGAATGATGCTGAAGCTGAAACTCCAGTACTTTGGCCACCTCATGTGAAGAGTTGACTCGTTGGAAAAAACCCTGATGCTGGGAAGGATTGAGGGCAGGGGCAGAAGGGGACAACAGAGGATGAGATGGCTGGATGGCATCACCAACTCGATGGACGTGAGTTTGGGTGAACTCTGAGAATTGGTGATGGACAGGGAGGCCTGGTGTGCTGCAATTCATGGGGGAGCAAAGAGTTGGACACGCCTGAGCGACTGAACTGAACTGAAGACAATATAGATTTTCTCTGTCATGCTACCCACTTCCTTTTGAGTCCTGTCTAGCAACAACTTTAACATCATATCCTTAACAACAATTTATTTAATGTAATCTACGATTTTTATCATGCTCAAAATTTCTTCCAGCCTCTAGTCATTACAGTTCCCAATTTGAAAGCCACTGCCAAGTGTTTAGATATTTGTTACAACTACACCCCACTTCTAGGTACCAAAATCTTTTATTAGTTTCATTTTGCTGCTGTAGCAAATTGTCATAATAATAGTGGCTTAAAACAACCAAATTTTATCAAGTCTGGAGGTGGAAAATCTAAAACTGTAGGCAGAGTTGCATTCCATCTAGATGCTTCAGGCTAGAATCTGCAGAATCCATTTCCTTGCCATTTCCCACTTCTAGAGGCTGCTAACATTTCTTGATTTATGGCCTTTTCCTCTGTCTTCAAGAGCACTTTTGATTATAAGGCCAATCCAGATAATAGAAGGTAATCTCTTCCCATCTCAAGATCTTTAATTTAACCACATTTTCAAAGTCTTGTTTGCCATTTAAGTTAATGTAGTCACAGGCTCTGGGGACAAGGACGTGGATATTCTAAGAACACTATTCTGTCTTCCACACTGAGTGAGTGGTATAACATACTTAAGCTATTTTTTTTACTCATATTCTAAGGCTCCTTCTCTTATAACTAGTCATGTTATTACTAATTTACCAACATATCCCTTTCATGTAGATTTCTTTACCCCATTTTTACTATTACCACTGGAGAAGGCACTGGCACCCCACTCTAATACTCTTGCCTGGAAAATCCCATGAGTGGAGGAGCCTGGTAGGCTGCAGTCCATGGGGTCGAGAAGAGTCGGTTGCGACTGAGAGACTTCACTTTCACTTTTCACTTTCATGCATTGGAGAAGGAAATGGCAACCCACTCCAGTGTTCGTGCCTGGAGAATCCCAGGGACGACAGAGCCTGGTGGGCTGCCATCTATGGGGTCGCACAGAGTCGGACACGACTGAAGCGACTTAGCAGCAGCAGCAACCTTTCCCCACTCAAATCTTTCCACTAGTAATGGAGAAGTCTCGCAGCCCCATCTCTCAGCTGGCCAATCTAGCTATCACATTGCTACCGGAAATGTTTTTCCTTATCCCTCCCATTTTGGTGCCTTGTTTAAGTGGCTTCCAAATAACTAGAGAATACCATCTAAAATTCTGGGCATGACATTTAAGATCTGCCATAATCAAGACTCACCAATTTTTTCTTTCATATTCTTAGCTTCCCACATCTTTCATAAAATAGGCAAAGTACATGGATTTAGGTTGTTTCATACACTCAACTGTTGATTAGTAATATTTTTAGTATGTCTATTTTCTGAAAGGTTCTCCCTTGTACCTTAGTAAATTCAAACAAAACATCTGTTTTGAAGCTTTCTCCAAATACCCTAATCTGGGTATTTGCTTTTCCTTCTTTTATGTCAACATAATTAATTATTTACAGTACTGATCACAATCTACTATAATAGACTATAGTGGGATTTGTTTTATAATTAAATGTAAATATTTCTGTCTGCTTCTTCCAAAAAGCCCAGACTAATACCTCTGTGTGCAATATTCATGTGAACAAAATTTGTATTGAAAGATAATATACACACAGAGAAGTGAACACAGAATACATGAGGAGTTTAGTACATTTTGACAAAATGAGCACAGTATGTAACTCAGCATTCACATCAAGAAATTCTCTCCATCCTGTGCTTTCTCAGTGACCTCTTTCCAAAGTTAACCACCATACCAAGTAATAATGCCACAGATTATTTGTGCTGTTAAATTGCTTACAAATGGAATCATACCCTCTATCCACTTCCTTGGGCTTCCCTTGTAGCTCAGCTGGTAAAGAATCCACCCGCAAATGCAGGAGACCTGGGTTCGATCCCTGGGTTGGGAAGATCCTCTGGAGAAGGGAACGGCTCCCCACTCCAGTATTCTGGCCTGGAGAATTCCAGGGACTGTAGAGTCCATGGGGTCACAAAGAGTTGGACACGACTGAAGGACTTTCACTTTCACTTTCACTTTATACTTTTGGCTTCTTGTGCCAAAATTATGTTTGGGATATTTAACACGTTGGTGGCTGCCATATAGTCCATCAGTTCTCATTAGTATTGTAGTGGTTGATTGTATCAATTAAAACAACTTTTTTTGGTCCATCCTACTATCGATAGACTTTTAGGTACTTTCAGTTTGGGGTTTTCAGAATTAACAGTATTATGAATATATTTGAATGAGTCTTTTGGTAAACATGTAAACTTTTTTAAGGAGCATATATTTTTATGTAGGAATAGAATTACTAATTCATAAGGTAATGCACAATAAGGTATAATAGATATGCCTAAAAAGTTGCTTTAATTATTGTAGCTTTATAATGTTTTCCAAAGTGCTTATACTAATTTACATTCCTACCAGATATGCATGGCAGTTCAAGATGTTCCAAATCTTTGCCAACATTTGTCAGTATATTTATTTTAATCACTTTGGTGGCTGTGTACTGGGATATCACTATACTTTTAATTTGCATTTCCCTGGTGATTAAGTGGGGTTGAAAATCATTATATTTTTTTCATTTGCATATTTTCTTTTTTAAAGTGCAACTTCAAGATTTTCTTCATTTCTCTGTTGAGTTTTCAGTGTTTTTTCCTTGAATTTGATTTGTAGGAATTGTTTACAAATTCTGGATAACAGTCCTTTTTATATACATATATATACAGAAAGGTAGAGCATTCAAAAGAAGTGATGGAGTGGAAGAACACAGTCTAAGCTTTCTCATGTTCATAGATGCAGAAATCTAAACCAGAGCAAAATATTAGCAATTCATATGTGGTGATCCATAGAAAAGATAGCATATCATGGTCATATTGCATTTGTTCTAGAAATGCAAGTCTGATACAGCACTTAAAATCAATCAAATATTTCAGAATAAATGAGAAAAAATCATGCAGCTGTAGAAAAAAAATACAAAAAATTTCTTCTGCACTGTGGCTTGCTTTTCACTCTCCAAAGAGAAGTTCTAATTTTAAATAAGATCTAAATTTTCAATTCTTTCCTGTTGTAGTTATCATGTATGTTATTCTTAAGAAATCTTTGGCCCACCACAATAATGAAAATATGCTATAATGGTTACTTATATATGTTTATTTTCATCTTGTGATCTCTAATTATTTCTTCTATGGTGTGAGGTAGGGCATCAAGATTTAGAGCTGTTATTTAATGGAGATCCAATTTATTGCACACCATTTAAACAGACTATTATTTTCCTACTGAAATGTAGAGTTACCTTTGTTATGAACTAATTGACTATATATGGGTAAATCTACTTCTGGAATTTATATACCCATTTCCTCTAGTCTGTGGATTAATCCTTGTACCACACACATGGTCTCAGCTACTGTAACTTTATAATGAGTTTAGATATCTAATGGTATATGCCTACCAACTTTTTTTTGTTTCTTTTCATGAGTGTTTAATATACTTAGTCCTTTGTATTTCCATATTGAATTTTAGCATAAGATTATCAGTCTTTATTTTAAAATTGTGGGGATTTTGATTAACTTTGAATTGAATCTAAGGATTAATTTGGTGAGAAATGATATCTTAATAGCAAATATTCAGATCCATGAACAGGTCTTGAAAGTTTCAGTCCACATGTTCAATTAGATTTGTTCTGAAATACTGAGATTTTTAAGAAAAATTTTAAATACTGTATTTAAAATTGCATTTTCATATTTGCTGCCTTTGATGGTATAGAGAAAAAATGTTGAATTTGTATATTGACCTTCTGGAATTGCTAAACTAATTGATTGTAACAGTCTATGTTGTTTTAATTTCTTATATAGCAATCGCATTATCTGTAAATAAGGATAGCAAGCCTTTGTACAAAGGCGATGACCTCCAGAGTAACGCTAAATATTAATGGTGAGAGGGGACATTCTTTTGTCACTCTTGATATCAGGACAAAAATTTTAGTAATTACCAGCAAGTATGATTTCGCTCTTTTTACATATATTTTTACTTTCAGAAACCCCTAAGTACACTGAAGACATTTTCCTTTATTTCCAAGAGTTTCTTTAAAATCATGATTACATGTTGAATTTTGTCAAATTTTTTCACTACTGATACATGTGATTTTTTTCTCATTTATTCTGAAATATTTTTATTGATGTGTAAATGTTCAGTTCAGTTCAGTTCAGTTGCTCAGTCGTGTCTGACTCTTTGCGACCCCATGAATCGCAGCACGCCAGGCCTCCCTGTCCATCACCAACTCCCGGAGTTCACTCAGACTCACGTCCATTGAGTCCGTGATGCCATCCAGCCGTCTCATCCTCGGTCGTCCCCTTCTCTTCCTGCCCCCAATCCCTCCCAGCATCAGGGTCTTTTCCAGTGAGTCGACTCTTCGCAAGAGGTGGCCAAAGTACTGAGACTTGCTTTCTACAACAAACTCAATGCAATCAATGCTATTGATTATCAACATTATTGATCAATGTTAAATGTTACCTTTCCTATGGATTACTTCATTTGACTTACTAATATTTTACTCTTGTCTAGTTTTTGCACTTAGCACATGAGAAAAGTCAGACTAGAGTTTCCCACTCCACTGAGTTTAGCAGTGCTTCTTTCGCATGTACTTGCTTTCTGTGAAGAGACTCTTTCCTTGCCTTTCTTTCAGGAGAGATGGAGCCATTCTCTTCTGTGGTTTTCGTAGCACCTAGAGCATTCTTCCGGAGGAAGCAATGGCACCCTACTCTAGTACTCTTGCCTGGAAAATCCCATGGACGGAGGAGCCTGGTGAGCTGTAGTCCATGAGGTCACTGGGAGTTGGACATGACTGAGCGACTTTACTTTCACTTTTCACTTTCATGCATTGGAGAAGGAAATGGCAACCTACTCCAGTGTTCTTGCCTGGAGAATCCAAGGGACGGGGGAGCCTGGTGGGCTGCCGTCTATGGGGTCGCACAGAGTCAGACACGACTGAAGTGACTTAGCAGCAGCAGCAGCAGAGCATTCTTCTGTGATAGGCCTGGCCATTGCCACACCAGACTCAGGAGAAACAGAATGTCAGTGTTTGTCGCGAAGATACACACCACTGATCTTTCTTGAATCAAATGGGATGGTGATTCATCCCTTAGGAAAACAATCAGATAATAATCTGGAGATTTTACTCTTCATCTTTGATTCTTATTGTACCTATTTTTTGGGCTTCCCTCCTAGCTCAGTCGGTAAAGAGCAGGCTTGCAATGCAGGAGACCTGGGTTCAATTCCCGGGTCGGAAGATCCCCTGGTGGAGGAAATGGCAACCCACTCCAGTATTTTTGCCTGGAGAATCCCACGAGCCTGGCAGGCTACAGTCTATGGGGTCGCAAGAGTCGGACACGACTGAGCGACTAAGCACACAGTACCTGTTCTCAATTTACTCTCACTCCAATGCATAGTGATGAAAATAAACTGCTCTTATTAAAACACGTGATTTAATTTTCCTCTGGAAAATAAACTCAGAAACCTAAAAAATAATCTGTACTTTCAACTAGCCAGAGACAGCTAGAATGTCCCGGATTCTATCTCAGGAGAGATGTGTAGACAAAGATAGCCCTCCTTGTAATGCGAAATGCCACACTTCACATGTGACAGGAGCCGAAGCCCCTTTGGCTTTCCTCAGTAGTGGTCCATCGCCAGCATAGTTATCATTTCTGGATCGTTTATAAAGTTATCCTGACAAACAACACAAAATGCACAGCAATAAAGCTGAAGAAAGTAATTTTAAACTTTTAGGTTTAAAAAATACCAGCCATGTGGAAATTCTCCAAACAGTGCTTTAACTTGCCTGTGAAAATGTTATGAGTAAAATGCTTACAGATGCTCGATTTCTTTTCCTTTTAACCTCAAAAACCACTTTTACAAGGACAAGAATTTTGGCAATCACACTAAAGTGGTTATTATTGTTTTCTTTTTTTGCCTGCAGATTCACATTTCTCTTAGTTTCATTGATAAACTTACAGAAATATATGAACTAGCATATGCTGTGTCCAAAAACTGGGTGATTACACTCCAGCTCCTGAGACTTTGTCATCCACCTCTCTTCATTTTCCTGCCTTCAGTTCAGTTCAGTCGCGCAGTCGTGTCCGACTCTTTGCGACCCCATGAATCGCAGCATGCCAGGCCTCCCTGTCCATCACCAACTCTCGGAGTTCACCCAGTCCCACGCCTTAATTATTTAATATTTGGTCATAAAACTGAAAGATTGATGCTTTCCTTTATTCATTTGCATATGATTATGAAAGTAATTTTAAGCTGTAAGTGTTCTTTGATATTTTACATTAGTAATTTCTAATTTACTTTATTTGCATATTATCAATGGACACATCTTTGACTGCATTTGTACATTGTTATTTTGCTGCCTAACATCCTTGAGTGATAAGACTCCAAAGTGTGTGTGCATGCTAAGTCGTGTCTCTTTCTGAGATTCGTGTCTCACTCTTCATGACCTCGAGGACTATAGCCCACCAGGCTCCTCTGTTCATGGAATTTTCTAGGCAAGAATACTGGAGTGGGTTCCCATTTCCTCCTCCAGGGGATCTTCCTGACCCAAGGATTGAATCCATGTCTCTTGTGTCTCCTGCACTGAGCAGGCTGATTCTTTACCAGCTACACCAACTGGGAAGCCCTAGGACTCCAGATAAATTTTATACTGATGAACAAGTCATATTATTTAAAACACACAGCTAACTTACCCACAATTGTTTTATATGACAAATATTCATCCAAAGTTAAACAAAAAGAGAAATAAAACAATGAAGAATAAAGAAATAGCCTATTAATTGATGGTATTTGGAGAAAAGAGCTAAATAAAGTGAATATTTAGAGTTCTCATTAGTCCATTATAATCTTTTACTTTGATTTATCCCAATAAACAATAGTAAAATTAACTGATACTAAGTTTATTAAGCCATACTATTTCTAGCTGCAAAATATCTAAAGTAAAGTGAATTAAGTGAAATCAGCAAAAGGTCAGGAAGGGTCAAGGGAAAAAAAAAAAGAATCTGCATAACAGTTCTTAGATAATAATAGTCACTACAGTAACTATCTCTGAGATTTGAGTAAAACAAGCATCCTCAAAATGTGCTGGGAGAGTTAATGAATACCCAGAACACTAAAATATTAAAGATTTTTTGTGGAAAATAAAAGAAGTATTTAGAATATTTCATAAACCAATTCAGAGCACCCTGAAGGGAACAGTGTACTACACAGCTTGAATGGGTTCCATGATCTTGCTGATAGTGGATGTTTTTTCATTGCTACAATACTAGTTTCTCAAGTGACTGCTTCATTTAAAAAGATATTTACCAGTATGAAGTAGTAAGTTATGGAGAAACTTAGGTCCCAGTCTAATCTTCAAAGGATTAGACTCTAAAACAAATTTGATCATCCATGTGGAAAAACAAGCACCATGTCTATCAGGAAATCAATTAACACAATCATTTGAGTGAATGAAATAATATTGCTGTATTTTACTGAAATATTTCTTCTCATTCAGCATGCTTCCTTCAAAAGTGTTTTTAAAATATATCCATGATACTCAGTGCAGAAGGGAGCACTGGAAGTCTTATGATGTATGAATTGAAATGAAATAGAACCATAGACCAAAGCCTGTATCACACATATGGCAGGCATTTAATAAGCTATTGTTAATTAATTTAATGAATCCATGCAATATAAGAACACATCTTCTGTCTTATTAACTTGTAATAGACTTTGAACTGTGGTGTTGGAGAAGATTCCTGAGAGTCTTGGACTTCAAGGAGATCCAACCAGTCCATCCTAAAGGAGATCAGTCCTGAATATTCATTGGAAGGACTGATGTTGAAGCTGAAGCTCCAATACTTTGGCCCACTGATGGGAAGAGCTGACTCATTGGAAAAGACCCTGATGCTGGGAAAGATTGAGGGCGGGAGGAGAAGGGGACAACAGAGGATGAGATGGTTGGATGGCATCACTGACGCAATGGACATGAGTTTGAGTAAACTCCGGGAGTTGGTGATGGACAGGAAGGCCTGGTGTGCTGCAGTCCATGGGTTCGCAAAGAGTCAGATACGACTGAGCGACCGAACTGAACTGAATAGACTAAGTAAATTAAACCCCTGGGAACAATATTTCTTTAACTGAATTAAAAACTCTAACAGTAATTTTAGTTACTACATTTGCAATATTTGAGAATACAGATAAAATAAAAACATGATTATCCCTGGATTAGAATTCATGAAGTTGTAGTTTTACTCATTCCAAATATTTAAATGGAATTAATTTACTCATTCCAAGCATGTAAATCCCCCTTAATTCGGGACCTGGAAGGACTGTCTGTGATATTTGACACCGAGGCAAAGCCAGCTCAGTTGTTAAGATGAAGGCATTTGAAATGTGCCCAAGGTTGTCATATTATCTGGCAAATTACACAGAAACAAAAACACACATGAGATGCTTTTTAGATATCAAATGAAGACAAATAATTTCCCCCAATATTATAAACAATAACAAATGAAGTGTTGGAAAAGAAGTTAAATTAGAACAGTTACTATGAGGAAGAAAGAATTTTCAAAACAATAAAAAATATGTATAAGGGATTAAGATAAGAAAATCACACATTGAGAAAATTGCCAAGGGTGGAATTCCCTTCACACCTGGCCCCCTGAGCATGCACACTGTTCATTTCGCCTAGCTCTCCTCCCTCTTTTCTGTTGCTTCGCACATTTTCACGTCACCACCTTTAGGGCGATTTTCCCATCTGCTCCAGGCACAATTACACTCAGTTCTGCTCTGATGCTTATTTTGAAAATGTGAATTTGTTCCAGAACAATTGATAGAAGGGAACAATTTGAGCTTGCTTATGTGTGATTTCCTCAATGAGAAACAGGGGGTGAATACAAAAATGGCATCGGCTGAACTTCAGCTGAGTAGAAATACATAAAATGCACCGTACACACCCCTCAGACCCACTGCCAGTTCACTGCACACGTTAGCCACATCCGTCTGCACCAGCTACGCGCTCCCCTCTGCCTTCAGCTCTCCACTCCTTCTGTCCCTCACAAAGACGCACCGCTACAACTCTTCAGTGGCAAATGCAAACAAACTTCAGGATTTAAGGTAAAAGTAGCCTATATGTTGTGTTATTTACATATATGATAGCAATCCACTCCAGTATTATTGCCTGGAGAATCCCATGGACAGAGGAGCCTGGCAGTTCATGAAGTTGTGCAGAGTCAGACAGGACTGAGAAACTCCACACACACACACACACACACACTATATATATATATATATATATATATATATATATCACAGTTGTATATTGATATCAATATATTAACATATATAAGAGCAGAGGATGAAATGATTGGATAGCTTCACTGATTCAATGGACAGAAACTTGGGAAAACTCTGGGAAATAGTGAGGGACAGGGAAGCCTAGCGTGCTGCAGTCCCCGGGGTTGCAAA
Source organism: Aepyceros melampus (assembly GCA_006408695.1). NCBI lineage: Eukaryota > Metazoa > Chordata > Mammalia > Artiodactyla > Bovidae > Aepyceros > Aepyceros melampus. Next base: position 71,340 of record SJXQ01010968.1, on the reverse strand, counting down.
GTCAGACACGACTTAGCAACTGAAGAGCAGCAATATATATAAACAGTGCTATAATTTTATTAGATTCTTACCAGTGTAAATCCTGTGTCACTAATGAAATGGTTTAACGTTATGTTTCAAACCCAGATCTTCTCATTAGTCCTGTATTTGTTTTAATTGCACAGTTTTTCATAGTGTGGTGATCTTTAGAAAAGCATGTGTTGTATTATAGCAGAACTGACCATACCTTCATTAGTCGCTTTCTCTTGTGTACTCCGGTAGTACTTAGCATACGGGGTTGCATCTCTTTGTATACTTATCTATTTCTTTCACCATAATATGCAGACAATCTGGGACTTGAAGCAAGCTGTTCAGAGTCCCCGTGTACCCAGGAGGGTGGGTGAAGGACCGCAGTAGAAATGATGGGTGGATATTGGGTGATGTGTGATGTGCAGGAGGGAAATCAGGATAAAGGCTAAGCAGTAGCCTCACTGGTGGCTTGGAGTGGATGGATGACAATGAAGATGGAAAACGTGGCCTGCCTTTTGTCCCACAGCTCCAGACAATCAATTGCCAAAACCCACTGACTTCATCTCATAACTGCTCTTTTATTCCTCTCTGTGAAGGCTTCACTATCCTACCCCCTTCCTACGATGACAACCATTTGCTCTCCTGTTAACATAATGTTTCCATCCTCCCCAAATTCCTGTGTTGAAGTCTTAACCCCAAATGTGATGTGATTTGAAGATGGGCCTTTAGGAGCTAATTAGAGTGAGAAGAGGTCATGAGGGTACAGTCCTCGTGATGGGATTAGTGTCCTCGGAAGACGAGGTACCATGGAGCTGTCTCTCCCCTCCCTCTCTGTTCAAGCACAAAGGAGCAATCATGTGAGCACACAGCTACATAAGGGCGACCTAAAAGCCAAGGGAAGAAGCCTCAGAATGAACCCCTCCTTACAGCAACTTGATCTCGGACTTACCAGCCTCCAGAAATGTGAAAAAAGTAAATTTCTATTGCTTAAGCTGCCTGAACGTGAACCTGAAAGTCACTCAGTTTGTCCGACTCTTTGCGGCCTGATGGATTATTCAGCTCATGGAATTCTCCAGGCCAGAATCCTGGAGTGTGTGGGCTTTCCCTTCTCCAGGGGATCTTCCGAGCCCAGGGATTGAACCCAGGTCTCCCGCATTGCAGGTGGATTCTTTACCAGCTGAGCCACAAGGGAGGCCTAAGAATACTAGAATGGGTAGGCTTTCCCTTCTCTAGGGGATCTTCCCAACCCAGGGATCGAACTCAGATCTCCCGCATTGCAGGTGGATTCCTTACCAACTGAGTTATCATGGAAGCCTAGTCTATGATAATTAAGCTGCCCAGTCTATGATAATTTATTTCTGCAGCTAATATATCCCCATAAATGCAAAGTCTGAAATATATGTAAGATATGTATATAAGCAATGAAGAACCTTTGAAAGTCTTGATTGGCTTCTCATAGCTACAGGATAAAATTTAGATATCTTTGGATGTCACACCAGTTCATGATTAAAGATGGGCTCGATAAAGGACAGAAATGGTCTGGACCTAACAGAAGCAGAAGATATTAAGAAGAAGTGGCAAGAATACACGGAAGAACTGTACAAAAAAGATCTTCACAACCCAGATAATCATGATGATGTGATGACTAATCTAGAGCCAGACATCTTGGAATGTGAAGTCAAGTGGGCCTTAGAAAGCATCACTACAAACAAAGCTAGTGGAGGTGATGGAATTCTGGTTGAGTTCTTTCAAATCCTGAAAGATGATGCTGTGAAAGTGCTGCACTCAATATGCCAGCAAATTTGGAAAACTCAGCAGTGGCCACAGGACTGGAAAAGGTCAGTCTTCATTCCAATCCCAAAGAAAGGCAATGCCAAAGAATGCTCAAACTACCGCACAATTGCACTCATCTCACATGCTAGTGAAGGAATGCTCAAAATTCTCCAAGCCAGACTTCAGCAATATGTGAACCGTGAACTCCCTGATGTTCAAGCTGGTTTTAGAAAAGGCAGAGGAACCAGAGATCAAATTGCCAACATCTGCTGGATCATTGAAAAAGCAAGAGAGTTCCAGAAAAACATCTATTTCTGCTTTATTAACTATGCCAAAGCCTTTGACTGTGTGGATCACAATAAACTGTGGAAAATTCTGAAAGAGATGGGAATACCAGACCACCTGACCTGCCTCTTGAGAAACCTATATGCAGGTCAGGAAGCAACAGTTAGAACTGGACATGGAACAACAGACTGGTTCCAAATAGGAAAAGGAGTACGTCAAGGCTGTATATTATCACCCTGCTTATTTAACTTCTATGGAGAGTACATCATGAGAAACGCTGGGCTGGAAGAAGCACAAGCTGGAATCAAGATTGCCGGGAGAAATCGCAATAACCTCAGATATGCAGATGACATCATCCTTATGGCAGAAAGTGAAGAGGAACTAAAAAGCCTCTTGATGAAAGTGAAAGAGGGGAGTGAAAAAGTTGGCTTAAAGCTCAACATTCAGAAAATGAAGATCATGGCATCTGCTCCTATTACTTCATGGGAAATAGATGGGGAAACAGTGGGAACAGTATCAGACTTTATTTTTTGGGGCTGCAAAGTCACTGCAGATGGTGACTGCAGCCATGATCTTAAAAGATCTTTACTCCTTGGAAGAAAAGTTATGACCAACCTAGACAGTATATTCAAAAGCAGAGACATTACTTTGCTGACTAAGGTCCGTCTAGTCAAGGCTATGGTTTTTCCTGTGGTCGTGTATGGATGTGAGAGTTGGACTGTGAAGAAGGCAGAGGGCCGAAGAATTGATGCTTTTGAACTGTGGTGTTGGAGAAGACTCTTGAGAGTCCCTTGGACTGCAAGGAGATCCATCCAGTCCATTCTAAAGGAGATCAGCCCTGGGATTTCTTTGGAAGGACTGATGCTAAAGCTGAAACTCCAATACTTTGGCCACCTTATGCGAAGAGCTGACTCATTGGCAAAGACTCTGATGCTGGGAGGGATTGGGGGCAGGAGGAGAAGGGGACGACCGAGGATGAGATGGCTGGATGGCATCACCGACTCGATGGATATGAGTCTGAGTGAACTCCGGGATTGATGATGGACAGGGAGGCCTGGTGCGCTTCGACTCATGGGGTTGCAAAGGATCAGACACGACTGAGCGACTGAAGTGAAATGAGCTGAACTAGTTGTGCTTGGAACGTTGCTGTTTGCCTCCACATCAAGGTCATTGTGAAATATCACAAACCCCTTTTCATTTTGTGCTTAATTACCCTGTGCATTCTGATTCAATTACAGCACAATACCAGGTTCCTGAACAGCACAGAAGGATCAAATTTTCTAATCACTGACTGCTTAGATATAAATTTCTCTCTCCTGGGTTTTCATAATTTTCACTCAACTGAACAAAATGAGAAAACACTATTCTGCTGATTTTGCTTGTATATAAACATGAATGGGACTTTCCAGGTGACTCATAGGCAAAGAATCCACCTCTAATGAAGGAGTTGCAGGGGACACGGGTTCAGTCCCTGGGTTGGGAAGATCCCCTGGATCGGAAATGGCAACCCACTCCAGAAATCTTGGCTGGAGAATTCCATGGACAAAGGAGCCTGGGAGGTTACGATCCATGTGCTGCAAAGAGTCAGACATGACTGAGCGACTAACATGCATACAGAGTGTCTGGTTGGAGATCAATGTGCTATGGAGAAGAGTTTCAAAGAATGTGGAGTCCCAGGGGCTACAGGGTCATAATTTTATAGCATGGTCCGAGGACATTTTCTGATAAGGTGACATTTGAGCAGAAAACTGAGGGAAGTGAAGGAGCAAGTTGTAACGATCTGTGAGACAAATGATCCTGGCAGGGGGAAAAATAAGGACAAAGATCCTGGGTTCTGAGCATGGATAGCATTGTGATAGTAACTGAGGATGCGAACAGAGAGATAAATGGGGGAGCGAAGGAATACTGTAAAGGGTATTGTAGGTCACTGTCATGTATTTTTATTTTATTTATTTGGATGGGGCTGTCTGACATATTTTTAATGCTTTTTATTGTGGTAAAAGTCACACAATATAAAGCATACTATTTCAACCATATTTTACTGTACAGTTCAGAGGACCAAGTACATTCATATTGTTGGGCACCTCACCATCATCCATCTGAATCGTTCACTTTCCTAAACTGAAACTGTGTCCCCATCAAACCCCAAGTCACCATTCCCCCTCCTCACACCTCATCGCTGGCATCTACCTGTGTACTTTCTGACTCTATAAATTTGACTATTCTAGGTACCTCGTATAAGTGGACTCAAATAGGATTTGAGGTCTGATCATGGTGGCTCAGCCGTAAAGAATCCGCTTGCCCATTCAGGAGACTTGGTTTCAATCGCTGGGTCAGGAAGATCCTCTGGAGAAGAAAATGGCAACCTGCTCCAGTATTCTTCCCTGGGGAATCCCATGGAGAGAGGAGCCTGGTGGGCCACAGTCCAGGGATTGCAAAAGAGTTGAACATGGCTTACCGATTAAACATTTTTAAAGAGAACTTCTTTGACATCTAGATTGAAAATAAACTGTAAGGGGCCAAATGCAGAAACCAACAGACCAGCCAGGAGTCTGAGTCAGTAATCCAGGTAAGAGATAATAAGGGCTTGATCTATGCTGGTAATGGTGGAGCTGAAGGGGGGTGGTCAGATTTTAGATAGATTTTGAAGATGAGGCTGAAAGATTTGCTAATGATTTGGACATGTGGCATGTGAAAAAGAGAAGTGTCAAACTGGTTTCCCAAATGTGTGGCTTCCTGGGATGTGTAAGATGTACTTGCAAATTTTGGGCCACCCAGCCTCTCTCCCTTCCTATGTTTGGAAAATTTCCCATCATATAAACCGAAGTGACAGACAGCACATCTCCAACAGAAGATGTGACTGCCAGTGGCAAACAACTTGTTCCAGTCTCCCAGGCCCCTGAGATACATCCCCGTGACCAGTCAGACATTAATGGGGCTCTCAGCACGCGGCGGCCGCAGTGTGGAGTGGTGTGCACTGTGCAAGGGCCGTGCTTTTCTCATAAAACCAGTTCATGACTTTGTGTTCTGACCAAGTAGTTTTCAAGTAAAATTTGCCAGCCTCCCAGCAAATACAGTTCCTAGTCAAAAATACTCTTTCTGCTTTTATTTATTCTACGTTTTTTTTTTTTTTTTGTCAGCCACAGTGGGAAGCATGTGGGGGTCTTAATTTCCCCACCAGGAATTGAACTTACCCCTGTATTGGAAGCACAGAGTTTTAACCACTGGCCTGTTTCTAATTTTAAAATAGCCATAAATAGTTTCTTTTCCTTGTAAATAAAAACCTTAGTTGGGAGACTTTCCTGGTGGTCCAATGGTTAAGACTACACACTCCCAATGCAGAGGACCGGGGTTCAATCCCTGGGTGGGAAACTAAGATTCTGCATGTCCCATGGTGTGGTCAGAATTTTAAATAAATAATATATATATTTTAAGAAACCACGATTGATACATTAGGGATTGATATTCTTACTATGAATGTTATATTAATAACTGCCATTCATTGAGTGACTGAGGAAGTTATGTTAATTAATTCTGCTAGATAAGACTCTTTGTGACTCCACGAACTGTAGCCCGCCAGGCTCCTTTGTCCACGGAATTCTCCAGTCAAGAACACTGGAGTGGGTTGCCATTTCCTTCTCCAGGGGATCTTCCCGACCCAAGGATTGGACCCGGGTCTCCTGCATTGCAGGTGGACTCTTTACCATTTGAGCAACCAGGAATACTCCCATGTTAGAACTGAGGAAACGAAAACATAAAGGATAAACCACTTGCTGAAGATCATATGGCTAGTAATTGACACAGCCAGGACTAAAAGTCAAATTTATCTGTCTCCCAAGTTTGAACATTTATACATTACAGATAACTTCATTTGGGGCTCATGTAATATTGTGAACTATCATTTTTCCATTAATTGAGTTCTCTGTATAACCTCTATGCATATTCACAAGTATTAAATTTCCTTGAAATCATCTAAAACTATAAAACATAGTGCTGAAATATTAAAATGTGTCATTCTTTTGAAACCTTATTATAGTCTGCCAAAAACCATAAATCTAATTCAAAATAGATACTAATGCTTGTTAGTTTTGTTTGAATTCTGGCAAATTTTTCTGAAAGTTTTATTTTTAATACATCGTGCTTTGATCATTCTCTACTGGTAAATACTCCGAACTCTTCTTCAGATGGCACCTACTATCACTGAGACATTATAGTACCAGGTTCGACATTAAGAATGAAGACAAATGCAAAAGGACACACTTTTTTTGGTGCTATTTTAAATAAATTAACTAAAACATGCATAGTTACCTAAAATACAAGGTGGTAGTTTTGAATATTGAAACTCACTACTTAAAAAAAAATGTTGCTTACTAATAAAAGGAGTGAGTAAAAAGAAACGAAACTGGATTGTCAGAAAAAAAAAAACCTTATGGTTTGTGAGCTTCTGAGAAGCACTTAGAGGAGGAGCAAGTTATTACGAGCATTTCGTTTTAATGGGGCAGCATTAAAGAAGCAATGTATTGTTAGGGATGTGAAAACTGAGCTAGGAGTGAGAACACTGAAGTGCCCAATGTACCTCCTTGCTAAGCTATGCAACTCAAGATGATTCCACCAATACTGAGCACAGAAATATTGAGACAGATGTGTAAAACAGACGCATAAACATAGATAACCGTGATGCCTTATTAGAAGTGATCATTCATTTATTCACTAATCCATGGAGCATTTGTTGCCCGTCACATACTTATTGTGTGTCAGGTACTGAGGCTTCAACAATAAATGAGAAAAAGCATTCCCTGACTGTCTCCACCTCCATCCTCCCAAGAAGCCAGTGGCCCAGGAAATAAGTGCCCCGGTGGCAAAGGACACTGACATTGCATTCCTCCCTTCCATAGAATTCCATGGTCCTTCCCAGCTCTTCCTTTCACTGCCAACCACCCTCTACATCCTTAGTTTAACTCAGTGGACTCAGTTTACACCTCATCTCCCAAGTAAGACTTTTTGGCCTGGGGTTGGGGGGTGCTGGAGCTCTCTCCTAGACTCAAATGATCTTTAGACACTTCAAGCTCCGAAAATATGGTTGTTTCCTGCTCTGTGGATAAAAATACATAGACTGTAAAGCATAAAATGAGAAAAATTATATATAATTAATCTTCTCTTCCAGATATTCTAAATCTTGGAAAGTCTAATGCAATTTATCATTAAATTGGGTGTGTCCGAGTACATATCAGCATTTGCAAACACATTCACAGGGCTCAACGATTTTCTGAGATCTATCATGGTTCCCAGATGATGCTAAAATACTTGTTTATTATTGAATTAAGAAACGAGTCAGATGCCCAATGGCCTGGACTCACCAGAAAATTCTGTCCTCTATCAGGAATACAAGGGGAGTAAGAAGCTACTGAAGGTTTTTAACCTCAGATGGGGCATGCTTCCATCTGCAGTTCAGAAAGTTCTCTCTAGCTATAGTATCTGGGGGTTCCCAACCTCCTCCAACTGCAGGGGGCATGGGTTCGATCCCTGGTTGGGAAACTAAGATCCCTGCATGCCTCATTGAGCAGCTAAACAACAAGAGGAGCAAACAAACAAAAAAAGAACCCAAAAATGGGCAGAAAAATCTTTCCCTAACAATGAGTATTTCCCTGAACGTATCTGCATTATTTCGAATGTAGTCCCCAAACAAAGCCCAGGAAGGAAAACACAAGTTTCCCCATGGACAGTTTTTATTTTCTATCTAGGTTTCACTTTCCTGAAAGAGAGCTAAGCTTTTTCCTAAAAGCTGAATGCTACTCACCCTCCCACTACAGGGCACTTGGCTTGTTAGAAAGTTAGAACATAGCATTCCCACTAGGGGCTTCCCAGGTCACTCGCCTGCAATGCAGGAGTCACAGACAGATACAGGTTCCATCTGCAGGTTGGGAAGATCCCCTGAAGGAGGGCATGGCAACCTACTCCAGTATATTTTCCTGGAGAATCCTGTGGACAGAGGAGGCTGCTGGACTATATAGTCCATGGAGTTGCAAAGAGTGCGACACAACTGAAGCTACTTAGCGTGCACGCACATCCCCACTAGAGATATGTAAATATTATAGCAAGTAGCTCATTTACTTTTCAGTTCAGTTCAGTTCAGTCGCTCAGTCGTACATGGTTCCCAGATGATGCTAAAATACTTGTTTATTATTGAATTAAGAAACGAGTCAGATGCCCAATGGCCTGGACTCACCAGAAAATTCTGTCCTCTATCAGGAATACAAGGGGAGTAAGAAGCTACTGAAGGTTTTTAACCTCAGATGGGGCATGCTTCCATCTGCAGTTCAGAAAGTTCTCTCTAGCTATAGTATCTGGGGGTTCCCAACCTCCTCCAACTGCAGGGGGCATGGGTTCGATCCCTGGTTGGGAAATAAGATCCCTGCATGCCTCATTGAGCAGCTAAACAACAAGAGGAGCAAACAAACAAAAAAAGAACCCAAAAATGGGCAGAAAAATCTTTCCCTAACAATGAGTATTTCCCTGAACGTATCTGCATTATTTCGAATGTAGTCCCCAAACAAAGCCCAGGAAGGAAAACACAAGTTTCCCCATGGACAGTTTTTATTTTCTATCTAGGTTTCACTTTCCTGAAAGAGAGCTAAGCTTTTTCCTAAAAGCTGAATGCTACTCACCCTCCCACTACAGGGCACTTGGCTTGTTAGAAAGTTAGAACATAGCATTCCCACTAGGGGCTTCCCAGGTCACTCGCCTGCAATGCAGGAGTCACAGACAGATACAGGTTCCATCTGCAGGTTGGGAAGATCCCCTGAAGGAGGGCATGGCAACCTACTCCAGTATATTTTCCTGGAGAATCCTGTGGACAGAGGAGGCTGCTGGACTATATAGTCCATGGAGTTGCAAAGAGTGCGACACAACTGAAGCTACTTAGCGTGCACGCACATCCCCACTAGAGATATGTAAATATTATAGCAAGTAGCTCATTTACTTTTCAGTTCAGTTCAGTTCAGTCGCTCAGTCGTGTCCGACTCCATGAATCACAGCACGCCAGGCCTCCCCGTCCATCACCAACTCCTGGAATTCACTCAAACTCATGTCCATCGAGCCGGTGATGCTATCCAGCCATCTCATAATATATCCGGTCCCATCATTTCATGGCAAACAGATGGGGAAACAGTGGACACAGTGACTGACTTTATTTTTTGGGGCTCCAAAATCACTGTAGATAGTGATTGCAGCCATGAAATTAAAAGATGCTTACTCCTTGGAGGAAAGTTATGACCAACCTAGAGAGCATAGTAAAAAGCAGAGACATTACTTTGTCAACAAAGGTCTGTCTAGTCAAGGCTATGGTTTTTCCAGTAGTCATGTATGAATGTGAGAGTTGGACTATAAAGAAAGCTAACCACCAAAGAATTGATGCTTTTGAACTGTGTGTTGGAGAAGACTCTTGAGAGTCCCTTGGACTACAAGGAGATCCAATCAGTCCATCCTAAAGGAGATCAGTCCTGGGTGTTCATTGGAAAGACTGATGTTGAAGCTCAAACTCCAGTACTTTGGCCACATGATGTGAAGAGCTGACTCATTTGAAAAGAGCCTGATGCTGGGAAAGATTGAAGGCAGGAGGAGAAGGGAACGACAGAGGATGAGATGGTTGGATGGCATCACTGACTCAAAGGACTTTGGTTTGGGTGGACTCTGGGAGTTGGTGATGGACAGGGAGGCCTGGTGTGCTGTAGTTCATGGAGTCTCAAAGAGTCGGACATGACTGAGTGACTGAAATGAACTGAACCGAACCATATAAATTATGAAAAACAAGGACGGCTTGTACTTTTCACATGCTTCAAGTCTACTTTTTTTTTTTTTTAAGTTGTAAACAGTATCATTGATAGCTTAATTCAAATTGACCTTTGTCCAGCCCAGCCAGTTGTTCTTTACAGACCTTCCTCCAGCTTGAGGTGAACATTACTGTAACTGACCCACTGCTGCCCCATGGGACTCAGCTCATAATGCTTCTGAAATGTGATCCAGAGAAGAAATATTCTCCAAAGCAATCAGTAAGTTTGCAGAAATGAAACTGCTTAAATCACACTGGATTCAACGCACAAAGAGATCCAAGCACCTCCATTCTCAATCACGCACAAAGTGTGAATGTTTTCAGGAAAGTTTAGTGGGAACAAACTACACAAAAATAGACAAAAGATGCTCTCAGTTTTCATGTTTTTGTTCTTCAGTTTTAGAGTAGATGTTTCCTGCTTCCTCAGCTGTTGGGTGTGTCCCTCCTGTTCCTGTATTCTAAAGCTTAAAAAAATAAAAGGCTTCTCAAAAAAGAAGAAAGAAGTCGAGCAGAATCACAAGTATACACACACATATGTGCATGCACACACATTCACATGCACACATACACACAGAGTCCCCTGAACGTTTATGACTTTCAGAGTCACAGCCTCTCAACCCTTCCATTTTCCAGAATGTGTTTACCTTTCATTTCAAAGCTAAGCCTTTCCAACCCCTGTTGCCTTTGCAGAACAAAGGGAAGTTTATACCTAATAATGTATTGTCTTCCACTTTGCTAGCCTTAGAGAGAAACTACTCGCAACTAAAAGCCACATTCCTCAAGGTATTCTAGCACAAAGCCAGCTACAACAGGAAGGGGGAAATACAGTACATGCTTATTGTAATAATGCTGTTCTTGACCTGTAAGCCTAAGTCTTCTCACGGAGTAGGGTCCCCATGGAAGTGTAGGAAAGAGCTTCTGGGTGTTCTAGGTGAGATTCATCTCAGGTGTTTCAATAACTGCTGAGTGGCCTCCTTTCTTCACGTAAGCTAAATTCCCCACTTTCCTCTGCTCAGTTGAATTTTCCCTCAAGTGCTCTTCTGGAACCACAACCTTGCAGAGGCCTTTCCATGGTCTTCTAGTTGGCCAAATTACCTTCCCCAACCTTTGACCTCTAACCCACTTAGGACCCGAGAAAGTGCAAAGCCACTCTGCTATTAGTCAGACTGTGTTAGACAATGTTTTGAACAGGACGCAGTCAGGCAAACACGACAATGTCTTGCTGACATTGTTTGACAGTGTCTCTGACCAAATACACTTGAGGCTATATGCGGCTGGAAAAATGACTGACAAGCCATCCTTCCTCAGAAGCGACCAACACAAACTTGCACCCCGCTCTGAGTGAGACATCCCATGAGCAGTTCTTCCGCACGCCAGTGAGTTCAATAAAGTCAACCTTTTCCTATCAGTGTGGCTTGTTGATCTTTGGTTGGTGGGCTTTACTTGGCGTTGGCTGGCTTTGGTGACTTCTTCAACTGAGTGCTGTCCCATAGAACTGGGGTCACCTGACTCTCTCTCCTCCTAGAAACCACATTTTCCTATTCGCTCAATACGTATGCTTGCTAAATTGCTCGGTCATGTCTGACTCTTTCAAACTCTATGAACTCTAGCCCATTAGGCTCCTCTGTCCATGGGATTCTCCGGCAAGAATACTGGAGTGGGTTGCCATTTCCTACAGGGTATCTTCCCAACCCAGGGATCAAACTCTTGTCTCTTATGTCTCCTGCATTAGCAGACAGGGTCTGTACACTAATGCCACCTGGGAAACCCATTCACTTGATGGAACTTCTCAAGTTCCCTTTCTCTGCACTAAAGATCTTCAGTGGCAGCATGTGGAATCTAGTTTCCTGACCAGGGATTGAACCCAGGCCTCCTTCATTGGGAGTGCTGAGTCTTAGCTACTGGACCACCAGGGAAGTTCCTCCCCTGCAGATTGAGAGCATCCACAAAGGGGGATTTGGGGTTTGCTGCCTTCAATATTTACTCCTTGCTTACTACCTTCCATCTGAAGTTTCCTGCTCAATGTGTTAAAGCCACTTCAGCCTCACTCCTTTCTCCACGGCCAGCTTCATTTCTGGCCCGATTTAATTCCAAAGCCTTCCTTGCTTGTCTCAGAATGGATAGTTTCAAACGATCAGCTATTTCACCTCTCCAAATCACTCTTTCAAGAAATGAGTCATGAAGGTGTAGGTAGATCAGCATATCCAGGATTCCCTTTCAGGATCCAAATAACTTAAACATTGACCCTGCCTCCCCCAAGGTGCCTGGAAAACAAATTCTCTCAAAGAGACCTAACCTCATCTCCCCTACTCCAAAGTTGTTTCATACCTGGGGATCAAACCTGGGTTCCCTGCATTGGGAGTGTGGAGTCTTAGTCACTAGATCATCAGGGAAGTTCCTCCCCTACACATTGAGAGTTTTACATCCATTCCATTTCTCTCCCTTCGTGCTGGTGGAGTTTTGCCTTCTCTACTGTCATGAGCAAAGGACCTTCCCTTAAGAACCTGGATAGCTACGTTACTCTCTGATTTGTAAGGAACTGATGCTCTTTCTATTTCTGATGCTGAAATAAGCAGGGAGTAATTTTTCCCTCTAATGACATTACTCTGTCTTCTTGTAGACCTAATACTGAAAGACTTTCCTAAGACAGATCCATTTCTGCCATAGAAGAATAGCTTCTTGAGTACAGATATCTTTCTCCCTTCTTAGGAGTTTAAAAGCCTGCCAGCTGAGAGCAGTTCATTACCCCACCCTCCACTACAGTGGCACCGTCACCTCCCTTTTGTGGGCAAACCACTGGGGACCTTCCCTCTTTGTATCTCAACCCACACTTGTCTGGTGGGTGGCATCTCTTCGGAGCTGATAATTGTCCTCCCAGTTGGAGGTTGGAAGGTCTGCAAGGGATAAAATATCCCTCTATCATCACCTACTTTTTAAAAAAAATGTGGAATTCTTTAAAAAAAAAATATTTTATTTATTTATTTATTTAGGTTGTGCCAGGTGTTAGTTGCAGCATGAGAACTCTAAGCTGAGGCATGTGGGATCTAGTTCCTTGACTAGGAATTGAACCCAGGCCCCTTGCATTGGAAGCGAGGAGTCTTAGCCACTGGACCTCCAGGGCTATGATCACCCTCTTGCAGATGATTGGTGGAGAGTGTCTCCCACTTGTTCGGTTGCTTGACATTAGCCACTTACCATTCCCAACTTGACTGCATGCACCCTGCCCTGCTACACCGCACCCTCGCTAAGTACACATGCCCTTGGCAACTTCACTGGCCTGTAATCCCCTTAAGTTTCATTTCCTTTTTTGCGAGTCTTGTTACACTTCGTAGAATCACTCAGCTTCTCGGAGAATAAACTGACTTCCCAACTACCTTACTAACTTGCTTCAGAAACTCCTGTGCCCTTTTTATTGCTTTCATGTTGTTCCCTTGGGACACTTCTCTGTCTCCTACTAAATGGTTTAAACCCCAAGTGACACCATACAGAGACAAATCTAATGAATGTCCATGGAAGGCAGGTGGTATAATAGTTCAGAGCTGAGGTTCGGCGATCATACTGCCTCAATTCTGTTTCACCGTTTACTGATGAATTTTACCACTAACTATTGAGAACTTGGCAAAATCACTTCATCTTCCTTTTTCTCAGTCTGTGAGAGATCAAGTACATAAAAGATAAGTAAATTAGGAAACCTTAGTAATACAATTTTCAGTTGTATAATATAGAATTATATATAACATAATTGATAAGGTAGATCTGATTGATGATATATTAATAGCACATGCTGCTGCTGCTGCTGCTAAGTCGCTTCAGTCGTGTCCGACTCTGTGCGACCCCAGAGACGGCAGCCCACCACGCTCCCCTATCCCTGGGATCCTGCAGGCAAGAACACTGGAGTGGGTTGCCATTTCCTTCTCCAGTGCATGAAAGTGAAAAGTGAAAGTGAAGTCGCTCAGTCCTGTCTGACTCTTCATGACCCCATGGACTGCAGCCTACCAGGCTCCTCTGTCCATGGAATTTTCCAGTCAAGAGTACTGGAGTGGGGTGCCATCGCCTTCTCCATTAATAGCACATAATACATCCTAAAAAAGAAAATGCACTTTCCTTTCAATTGCTTGTGAACATTCACAAAAACTACAAGGCCAGAAAGGAAAACCTCAGTAAGTGCAAACACTGAATAGTAGAGATAGTATTCTCTGATCACAGTGCAATATAACTAGAAATTAATAAAAATGAGGGGGACAAAACTCCTTTTATGTGGAAATGTCAAACTATGTTAAACAATTCTTTGAACAAAGAGAAACCACCAACTGAAACTGTAGCTGATTAAAACACAGCATCATGAGAACCTGGGGAGTGCTTGCTGCAGCCATCCTGGCTTGTGGGCTCCTGCACTCAGCCTCCAAGGGTCACAGGCAGGGAGACATGGAAGTGCTTGTTGTCGACTGTGGCTTTGCCACATGCAAAACTGGCTTTGCTAAAGATAATACCCTTAGCTGTGTTCTCACCCATCATCTGGTGCCCCAACACCAAGACTGCATGGTGAGTATTGGGCAGAAGGACAGCTACATGGGGGGCAAGATCCAAGGAAGGCTCAGTGTCCAGACCCCGGAGTACCCCATGGATCAGGGCATCGTCACCCACCCTGATGACATGGGGAAGATCTGGCACTACCATACCTCCTACAAGGAGAATGTGTCCCTTAGAATGGGAGCTTAAGGCTTGCAGCTCAGGGCTTGAGATGAGCACAGTCCCCAGCTGGTGACTGGGAGGGACGGCAGCTGGAGAAACACTGGCTTCTACCCCTTGATTCTCACTCCTGTGAAGCCTTCCTGCTGGCTCCACACAGAACTCTCTGACTTAATAAACATGTTGCATCTTTTCTTTTTTTTTGGCCTGGTCAAATGGCTTGCAGGATCTTAGTTCCCCAATTAGGGATCGAATCCCAGTCACCACAGTGAGATCTCAGAGTCCTAACCACTGGACCGCTGGAGAATTCCCATAAATACGTGGTATTTTAAAGGTTGGGAACTTGTCCCTTCAGGCTGCTTCCTCTAAGCTGGCATTTCAGTTGCATGTTTAGAAGAGTAGTCCCTTGGAGGGACCTCCCTCGTGGTCCACTGCCTAAGACTCCCCTACTCCCAAGGCAGGGGGCCCAAGTTTGATCCCTGGTCAGGGAACTAGATCCCACATATCACAAGTAAAGAGTTCACAGGCTGCAACTGAAAGCCTGGTGCAGCCAAAAAAGAAAGAAAGAAAGATAGAAAAAGAATAGTCCCCGGGATAATCCAGTCCAAAATAGACCAGTATATTCTGTGGTCAAGTGCTCAATCCTCTATTTCTTTCATTGATCAGATGTTATGTGTGTGGAACTCCACACGGGTGAGTCAAGTATTCCTAAAGCCCCAGACAGAGCTGTCAGTTGAGGCTATGTGGGCAGGAAAGGCAAACTGTCCCTCAGAATAGGTTTCTATTCTGGGCAAGATGAATTGCTGCCCTTCCAGGACAGACAGGGCCTCGTGCGGTCAATTTGCCACCTAGTGGCCAGCTGGTCTCCTCTAGCGATAGTGCTAGAAAAGACCTAGTGAGCTACAGTCCATGGGTTCATGAGGAGTCGGACGTGATTGAGCAACTGAACAAGCGATAGTGTTGTACCAGGGGCACAGTGTTGGTCTCTGTGGCTGACAAGATGGACATCCATTAGAAGCGGTAGCCAGATTAGTCTTGGTAGTGGGAATCTTTGCTTCTGGACCTACATGGAATTTGTCTTTCTCTTTTGCCCTGGGATCACCCCATCTCTATTAACCAGCTCCACGGCATGTTCAAATTAAGCCGCCTCGACTGCTTTTCTGACTTTGTCTGCACCGAGGGCAGCCTCCTGCCTTTGTTACTGTGGAGCTCCATTATACCCATGGATGTTCATGAACTCATTGTCTGCCCCTCTGTCAGGCCAGCCTGCAGAGGAGCCAGCACTGAACTCCCCAGTGATGAAGCTACCCCCGTCACCAGGGTGGTCCCTATGGACTCCACGGATGGGCTGTCCTTGGGGTCCTCCTGTGGAACACCGGGGGCCCATCTGGCTTCAAATTATGTATTCCAGGGAGCTCACTTTCTTCGACCTTCCTGTTATGGTTCAGTTGGTAAGTCGTGTCTGGCTCTTTATGACCTCATGGACTGCAGCATGCCAGGATCCTCTGTTTGTGGAATTCTCCAGGCCAAGAATACTGGAGTGGGTTGCCATTTTCTTCTCCAGGGGATCTTCCCAATCCAGGGATTGAATCCATGTCTCCTGCTTTGGCAGGTGGGTTCTTCACCACTAAGACACAAGGGAAGACTTTTCTATTTCTTCCTATATTCTCTGTCAGAGCAACCTAGGCATTTCCAGGGGGTTAAATCCCACATTCTTAAAAAGTGGCCTTAGGCCAATGAATTCTTGAATATCTGGCCTATGTTCTGGCTCCCATTATCAAGCACGTGTGTGGTGCTGGATTGGAACTGGAGCTATCGGTGTGAACTCATGGTTTTTAATATATTGATACAGATATAAATATAATACAGATGTCTTTATGTATATGAATACTTCCATTTTCTACTTCTGTACTTGGAGATGACCCAGATGTATTGGCACCTTAGGTACAATCAACACACACAGTGTTAGTTTTGGTTTCCAAATATTATTGTCCACTAAAACACACTTGGCATCCTCAGAAAATGGCTGATTGCAGGGTAGGCAGGGAAAGTATAGAACGGACTGGAACATTTTCTTGTGCCAGAAAGCAAGGAAATGCTCAAAGTGTGTTGGAGAAATTTCAAAAAAGGACAAGGAGCCAGCCTGCAGGGGCTCTCACTGGTCAAATCTGAGAGTTCTGTGTAGGTCCAGAAGCAAAGACTCCCACCTACCAAGACTGATCTGGCTACCGCTCCCTCTGAATATCCATCTTGTTTATTTTAAACATCAAAATAAATGATGATAGTTACAGATTACAGCTCACTGATTAAAATAAGAATCCTTGGGTTCATACTGATATAAACAAATAAATAGAGCAGGGAAAGTTCTTTCTTACAGTAGGATGTCAACTAATTAATGTAGAAGTAAGTAATAGATTAGAAATTTAAACATTGCTTTTTGGCATTTTTAAATTTCTAGAACTAGAAATTTTTTAAATTGCTTAATTAGAATACGGTGTCTATAGTTTATAAAACTATATTGTATATTTAAAAGCTTCTAAAAGAGTAAGTATTAAAAGTTCTCATCACACACAAAAAATTGTAACTACTTGTGAAAGATGTTAACTAGACTTATTGTGATGGTCATTTTGCAATACATACAAATGTCAAATCGTTATGTTGCACACTTTAAATTATGTGCCAACTATATCTCAATTAAAACATCTATCTTTGGCAACACAGTAGTGATTCATTCAGGACATACTGATGTTGAAACTAGTAAGTGAAAGCTTGATAACAAACATGATATTTATATAGCTCAATTTCAGGAGATAGTGAAGGACAGGGAAGTCTGGTGTGCTACAGTCCATGGGGGTGTGAAGAGTCAGACATGACTAAGTGACAACAAAAAATACCCTTCCCCTCTTTTTGTCTTTTTGCTGCACTACATGGCATCGAACTAACATCCCTTGCATTCCAAGTGCAGAGTCTTAACAACTAGACCACCAGGGAAGTTCCTCCTCCCCAGTTCTTAATTACAGGGAGAGAGTAACCTTGCAGATACCATCCAAACCAAGTGATTAAAGTTAACATTCAGTTCAGTTCATTCAGTTGCTCAGTCGTGTCTGACTCTGACTCCAAGCCAAGCTTCCCTGTCCATCATCAACTCCCAGAACTTGCTCAAACTCACATCTATCAAGTTGGTGATGCCATCCAACTCAGGCCATCTCATCCTCTGTCGTCCCTTTCTCCTTCTGTCTTCATTCTTTTCCAGCATCAGGGTCTTTTCCAATAAGTCAGTTCTTCGCATCAGGTGGCCAAAGTACTGGGGCTTCAGCTTCAACATCAGTCCTTCCAATGAATATTCAGGACTGATTTCCTTTAGGATGGATTGGTTGGATCTCCTTGGAGTTCAAGGGACTCTCGAGTCTTCTCCAGCACCACAGTTCAAAAGCATCAATTTTTCGGCATTCAGCTTTGATCCAGCTTTCATATCCATACGTGACTACTGGAAAAACCATAGCTTTGACTAGACAGACCTTTGTTGGCAAAGTAATGGCTCTGCTTTTTAATATGCTGTTTAGGTTGGTCATAGCTTTCCTTCCAAGGAGTAAGCGTCTTTTAATTTCATGGCTGCAATCACCATCTGCCGCGATTTTGGAGCCCAGAAAAATAAAGTCTGCCACTGTTTCCACTGTTTCCCCATCTATTTGCCATGAAGTGATGGGACCAGATGCCATAATCTTCGTTTTCTGGATGTTGAGCTTTAAGCCAACTTTTTCACTCTCCTCTTTTACTTTCATCAAGAGGGAACTGCAAATTAATATCATAATAGATAGAACCACATACCCTTAGGACGGCTAAATTAAATCCATGCAACTGTGAGTAAGGATGTAAGCAGCTCATATGCTGCAGGTAGGAACCATGTTAGGAAATCTTTTCTAAGTTTCACAAAAGTTAAATATGCACCTGCCACATATGAACTAGCCATTCTACTCCTACGTGTTTACCTAAGGGAAATGAAAGGATATGCCCATACAAACATCTGTACATGAAAGCTCATAATGACTTTATTTATCAGTTCAGTTCAGTCGCTCAGTCGTGTCTGACTCTGCGACCCCATGAAAAGCAGCACACCAGGCCTCCCTGTCCATCACCAACTCCCGGAGTTCACTCAGACTCACGTCCATGGAGTCCGTGATGCCATCCAGCCATCTCATTCTCGGTCATCCCCTTCTCCTCCTGCCCCCAATCCCTCCCAGCATCAAGGTCTTTTCCAATGAGTCAACTCTCCACATGAGGTGGCCAAAGTACTGGAGCTTCAGTTTTAGCATCATTCCTTCCAAAGAAATCCCAGGGTTGATCTCCTTCAGAATGGCCCAAGTCATGTCCGACTCTCTGCGACCCCATGAAAAGCAGCACACCAGGCCTCCCTGTCCATCACCAACTCCCGGAGTTCACTCAGACTCACGTCCATGGAGTCCGTGATGCCATCCAGCCATCTCATTCTCGGTCATCCCCTTCTCCTCCTGCCCCCAATCCCTCCCAGCATCAAGGTCTTTTCCAATGAGTCAACTCTCCACATGAGGTGGCCAAAGTACTGGAGCTTCAGTTTTAGCATCATTCCTTCCAAAGAAATCCCAGGGTTGATCTCCTTCAGAATGGCCCAAACTAGAAACAATCCAAATGTCCATCGACAGGTAAATGAATAAACAAACTCAATATATATATACAATGGAACCCTACTCATCAATGAAAAGGTATGAACTATTGCAACATGGACCTCACAGCTTTATGAAACAAACAAAAATGTACATACCATCTGATTCTATTTACAGAAAATGCAAACTAAAGTAACAGAAAGCAGATCAGTGCTTGCCTGGGGATGGGTGTCAGGCAGGCATCAGGTATGAGCAAGACGAAGGACTGCAAAGGGCCACAAAGAAATTTTAGCAGTGACGGATATATTCATTAGCTTGTGAGGATGATTTTACGGAGGGATATATATATATGTATATATATATATATATATGCCAGAACTTAAGAAAACTTTTAAATATGTAAGTCTGTGTCAATACACTGCAAAAAGTACAGATTCTGATTTAGTAGGTCTGGGGTGGGGCCAACAGTCTGCATTTTTAACGAGCTGCCCAGTGATGCTGATGCTGTTTCCATACATGTTCTGAGTGGCACAGCCCTGAGTATGTATTTTGTCATATATATACCATCTGAGTACACAGTAGATTCATATGGCTGGTACCACACTGGTTAGTGCAGACAGAACATTTCCATCATTGAATAAGGTTCTATTAGATGTCAGAGTCAAGATTCTTAAATACATTGGTAACCATTAATCTTGCCATACCTATTAATTATCTCCCAGTGATGACTTGTCTTTGATTGGACACTCCAGGCTGAATGCCCCTCCCTGTCCTTCCTAAGAGACATTCCATTTTGTATATATGTGTGTGTTTAGCTGCTAAATGGTGTTCGACTCTTTGCAACCCCATGGACTATGGCGCACCAAGCTCCTCTGTTCATGGGATTTCCCAGGCAAAGATACTGGAGTGGGTTGCCATTTCCTCCTCTGGGGGATCTTCCTGACCCAGGAATCGAACTTATGTCTCCTGGATTGCAGGCAGATTCTTTACCTGCTGAGCCTCATTCTGCATACTGTGTATGTTTCATTTTATCATGCATTTTGTTCTGATTTGCATTAGAGTTGGAATAAAAATAGAAAGTTCAACTGGAGGTGGATGCCAGTTCAAGGAGATTCCCAACAATTTATAGACCTGTCGAAGAAGCTTCTTTAAAAAAAATTATTTGGGGTCTTCACTTCACTGCAGTGGGTGGGTTCTTAGTTGTAGTGTGAGCGCTTTCTGTAGTTGCAGCGTGGAGTCTTTTGTGGAGCATGGGCTCCAGGGCTCTCGGGCTTCAGTTGTGGCACTGGGCTAGTTGCCCCACAGTATGTGGCATCTCAGATTCCCAATCAGGGATCGAACCCACATGCCCTGCGCTGTAAATCGGATTCTTAACCACTGGAGCACTAGGGAAGTCCCTAAAACCTCACTTTCCAACGTGACTCCCTCCCCATCCAGAACATCCATGTTTCTGGGCTCCTGTGGTCAGGATTGAGCACAGGTTCAAGAAGCTGAGGGGGCTTCTGCCACTAAGGCATGGTCTGAGGTAAATCAGAACTCTCTAGGAATAAATTTTCATCTCCAAAATCAGAGGGGTTGAACGAGATTATTTCTTCTGATTCTCACATTCCACATCCTTCGGCTTTGAAAAATTCAGAGTAAAGATCGTATGGATCCAGAAATTTAGTTTCTCAGCTCTGGATAAAGAGTGGGTCTGACCATGTGTCCAGAGTGATTAGGAAAGGTTTTCAGTCGGTTGGTCAGTGCCAACCTGTGTAGTTTACCCCAGGGGCTGGCAAACTTTCTGTAAAGGGGTGGATAGTACACATTTTCGGCTTTTCAGGCCATCTGTTCTGTCACACACAATAAATTCTGCTCTTTTTTCTTTTTGGCTACACTGTATGGCATATAGGAGTCTAGTTTCCCAACCAGGGATTGAAGCTGTGCCTCTTGCATTGGAAGCACAGAGTTCCAACTACTGGACCACCAGGGAAATTCCTAAACTTTTGTAGGGGGAAAGCAGTCACTGATGACTCGTCAATGAATGGGTGTGATTAGATTTGGCCCAATTAGTTTGCTAATTCCTGGTTTACGTATACTTTGAAATTCTTATACTCAAAATACTTATTTTTCTAATCATGTCAAGTTAGGCAGAGAAATCAGGGGAAAAACACTGCATTGAGGCAATTTATTAACTCCAGGTACATAATACAACTGGTCTTTCATATCTAAATATAACAATCCAACAAGTTACCATAATTTCAGGTTCTACACAGATTTAGAAAAGATATAAAAATATTTCACGAGCTTGGGAAGATGTGGTCATAAGACTTCATTGTAAGGAGGGATATAGGATATGCTAAAGATTTTTCAGACCTACAAAGGACATTTCAAAATTTACAGTTAATAAAGTTCTTGCTTAATCAACCCTTTATCTTCATTCGTCAAGAGCCTGAATTAGAGCAGCTTTCTTCTTGTACTTGTCTCCAATCTCTCTGATGTTTTCCAAGAGATCTTCAGATGCGTATTCTTTACACTCTCTATCATTTTTAGCAATCTGCTCGTCAAGGTGTTTCTAATGAAACAATTAGCAATTGTTAATGTAAAAACATCAATTTCTTTTAAAGTGTTTAATTGTGAAATCTATAAATAAGAGCACAACATTTGTAATAAGAATACACAGAATGCTCTTGCATCTCCCTGGTCAGTCCTCCTGTGCTCCTTTTGTATAGCTATTGCTTATTCATGTACTGCTATATAATATTCTATTGAATGAATATACCAACATTTACGTATCCATTTTACTGTTAATGAATTTTTGTTTGTTCTCAGGTGTGATACGGTGAAGAGACTCCTAAAAGCTGTCAATGCCCTAATCACCAGAACCTATGAATGCTATGTAACATGGTCAAAGGAACTTTGAAGATGTGAACAAGTTAAGGATTTTGAGAAAAGGAGATTATTCTGCACGACCCTGGTGGGGCCAGTGTAATTGTAAGGGTCTTTGTGAGAAGGAATCAGCTGTGTGGGAATCAAAGAAGGAAGGCATAAGGACAAAGAGAGGTTAGAGAGGACAGATGATGCTGGGTTACTGGCTTTGAAGATGGAGGAAGAGACCACAACTCAAGGACTACTTGTGACTTCTAGAAGGAGTGCAGCCCCAAGGGATCATTTTAGACTTCTAACCTCCAGAAATGTGACCACTCAAATCATTTTCTGGTCTGTGTTCCAGATGAACAATAACTCTTGAACAAGGAACCATGAAAGTTTACGGAGACCCTGAGTGGTGGAACTAGGAAGACGTGGGTAGAACCCAGGTTTTCTGATGCAGTACTGCAGGGTGCTTTTCTTAGTTTTTACCACTAAGCAGAGAAGAGCACTGGCCAGCAAGTGAGCAGAAGTTTAATGTCATTCAGGAGAGATCACATGCTCTGCTGTCTAACAAATGAAAATCTTTTAATGTGATATTATGAGCTCCCCCCAACTTTATCTCCTAGTGAATTTCTAAGGACCTTTAGATTTAGCAATTTATTTTACTTTGTGGGCTCTGCATAGCAGGTTGTAGGGATAATTTTATAAGGTAAATTTCATGTTTCCAAAATATTTATTCTGTGTTTACATACATGAAATTAACAGGAAGGAATGTTAAAAAGAAACATCAGGCTCAAAATGGAATCACTTTAGCTAAGCCTACATCACTAAGTGGAACTTAATACTCAGTCTAACTGCAGTTTCAACCTTCCCCAGCAATGTCATCGTAACTGGTCCTTCTGGAATTTCTTGGTTGGCACCAGTGAAGTCATCTGCCTAATAGAACCTCTGTCCCACAAAGGGAGGTGAGCTTGCCACCTTGCCTGAATAACCCTGTTTAAATTTATGACTTCTTTGTCCCACCCTCTCTGACTTTTAAAACCTTGTCTTTTCTGGAGCTCCTTCTTATCTGCCACATGAGATGCTGCCCAAAACATGAATCACTGAATAAAGCCAATTTGATCTTCAGATTGACTCAGTTGACTCTTGCTTTGTAACAGGAAAAATATTTGTCATTAAAACATGCTCTTTCATCTTAATTAAATCTTGTATGTACTAATATGTTTTTGGTGTGTAGAATATGGCCTGCCACATCATTATATACTGTGGGATGTAATAAAATATCATTGTATATTACTTATGCAAATAAGACAGATTATTTATTTTTTATTATAACTCAATGAAAACAAACATGCCTTAAGGAACAAGAAGAGTAACTTAATCAACTGACAAAGTTGCACAACCTTTACCACAATCTTTGTGCCCATCTGCCCTTATTCCCACCCCAGCCCCTGGCAACATAAATCTACTTTCAGCCTCTGTGGATCTGCCTTTTCTGGATGTTTTACATTAGTGAGTCATAAATATGTGCACTTTTGCATCTTTCACCGCGTATCATGTTTCTGACATTCATTCATGTTGTAGCATGCATCAGTGCTGTTTTCCTTTTATTGATGAATCATATACCAATATATGGGTGTGTCATTCATTAGTTAAAAACCTATGTAAAACAGATTACTACAAAATACACACTGCTATGTAGGACTCTTCTGATAAATTTTTACTAGATCATATTTTCTAGAGAAATAAAAATTTCATTTAATTTCTATAGAAGCAAAACAGAAATATATCAAGAGTTTGAAAAAGCTTTCTTAGATTGTAGGAAAGACCTTCACATACTTACCTCCACAGAACCGACATGTATAGCAACCATCTCTAAAAGACGCTGCAAGTTATTTCCCACTTTCCGTCTCTCTTCAGTTGTGGTCTGCACGACTAGTTGGTATCTGTAGGACAGAAACTTTTCAGTGAATTGTCTAGGAGAAAACCTAATATGTCAGCTCTTGCTAGCTCACTTTTCGTATTTCAATAAAACCAGGCTGTTGTTGTCTATGTTCTGCTTGCTCTGTGTCTAATTCACAGAGGTCCAGTTTGCAATCAAACAGAGATAAAAACATTTCCAAAGATCCCATGTAAACAAGAGCACCAAACCTTCATGCTTTCACAGATAAAACTTGGAAGCATACTGTTTACCTGAGTCTCCAAAAGGATTATGAATGTAAATGCTTTCAGGGATAAGACACTAAATACAGATGAAGGAGGGAACTGGGAGTCCTACTTTTAGGCATTCAGAGTCAAATTATAAACAAAAACTTTATGCCCCTAACACCTTGACCTCTTTCCTATCCCTAGGCTACAAGTAAGGAAACAGAGACATGTGATTTTAAGGATTATTGTTTCAGACTGAAAGATTTTTTTCTTTAGTTTTTTTGAGTGTATTTGAATATAAATTAACATAGAGCCTATGGATTATAACTATTCAGTTCTCTTCTGACTGGAAGGGTAACAGGGGACAACAGCTGTCATGGGAGAAGAATGTACCATTCAGGGGAAGTGTCTGAAGCTGCTCTACTTCATTTGGTTCTACTCAT
Source organism: Aepyceros melampus (assembly GCA_006408695.1). NCBI lineage: Eukaryota > Metazoa > Chordata > Mammalia > Artiodactyla > Bovidae > Aepyceros > Aepyceros melampus. The sequence continues at coordinate 46,675 of SJXQ01010968.1, read as the reverse complement.
CCTCCCCCTCCTCCCCAGACCAGCTCTATGATGTAAAGCCAAGCAAATAAACCAGGTCTAGTTTTATAAAAATGTTATATCTTGGCGAGATGAACTTACTCCCGCTGAATAGTGTCTAACTCATTCACAGCCTCACTGAGGCCCTCGTTAACTGCGCTCTCCAGCAAGTGCTTGTGTTTCTCTAAGACTCCAGTTCATCGGCACATTTTTTGTCCTCTTCCTCAGCTTCCTATCGGGATAAAGTCACTGTTATGTTTTTGCAATATTCACATTCTATACACTCTGGGGGGATGAAAAAAATATTATGTCAAGCATTCAAAAAAATCACGTTGCATCATTATTTGTATTCACAGGACTGTTTACTGCTTTAAGACTTTAAATGGTCTTTCGGAAACTTTATACTATAAACGTAAATGTGACCTTTCGAACAGGCCTATACTGCATTCATTTAGCAGTTAATTTCAAGCCTGCATATAGGAAATATACTGAATCATGAATATAAGTATAAAGTAGTAGTGGAATATTAAACAAGGTCTATAGTAAAACAGCAGAATTCCAGAAAAAAGTTCTTTAGAAAAAAAAACTCCTTACAATAAACTTTGGACAAGAAGATTATTGTACACAAGATACAGGATATAGCTCAAAGATTTAAATGATGTCGGAACAGGTGCCTAGTCCATCCACATGGCTTTGGAGAACCTAAACAAACGGGCAAAACTCTTACCTTCACTTTTTGTTGGTAAAGATCATCCAGCTTTTGAACTTCTTCTTTCAGAGTTCGTACACTTCTCCTGCTTTCTGTGATCATCGTACTTAACTTGAGGAATAAAACTTTGGTTGAGAAATCATAACTATACATCAAAAATTTTTTTAATGTTATAAAACTTTTGTATTATCAATCAACTAACTGAACCATTTTGTTTCTTCTAGTTCTTGCGGACCTTTACCTTTCATGTCATACAAATTTAATATTTTTCCAAGAAAAGTTAATTTCAAGAAGGCATTTTAAAAAAGTTATAATATTTAAATGCAGAATGGTATAGTAGGGCGTTAGGAATAAAAAAATTTGGCTTAATTCTCAGTAAAATAAAGATACCAATATCTGTTTTTCTATTTTTCTGTAGCTGTGAGAGTCCTTAAATATAAATTGCTTTGCTCTCTAGGTTTTTTTTCTTTCATTTAATGGTTAAGTTTTATTTTTTATTTATTTTAAAACTGGAACAGAATTTGCTTTACAATGTTGCTAGTGTCTGCTGTACAACATGAATCAGCTGTATGTAGACATAGATCATTTCCCTCCCACGCCATCCCACCCCTTTAGGCCATCACAGAGCACTGAGCTGAGTTCCCTGTGCTATACAGCAGCTTCCTACTATCTATTTTACACATGGTAGTGTATTTACGTCAATGATACTCTCTCAGTTCGTCCCACCCACTCCTTCCCCTGCCGTTTTGAAGCCTTAACTTTATTTAAGATTTTTATCTACTTTAGTTATGTGGCTTTCATTTGTGTGTTCACTTTCTGGGATGTTAAAGAGAACTACTCACACTGATTTTATTTGATAATATTTGCTAATTGGTTATAGTCAATGCATTCTTCCAAAAAGTAATCAAGTTAACATTTAATCTTGTTCAAGTTTGAGCTTTAAGATCTGCTGAAACCAAAATGGGGAAGAAAAAAAGTGTTTCTTAAAAAAAGAAAAAAAAAGTGTTTGTTTCATTTCCTGTTGACAAGTGCTGATACCAGTTGATATTGGTAATTAATACAGAATGTTTTTCAGCTAGCTCAAGAGGATAGTATTTGCAACAGGAAACAGAAAGTAGTTGATGTCTGTCTTAAAGGATTACTCTACATATACATAAATCTAAAGCAAAATGTACGATTTGGGAAAAATTTAGTGAAGCTATTGTTATTTGGCAAAAGGTAGGATGGTAAAATGACTAAATTTATTTACGAAACTTGCAGTATAGTACTTTTTTTTTTTTCCTGCACACAGTACTTCTCATTCAGTCATCCAAAGTCTCTTGAAAGGGACATTCCTTTCCTATTCACAAAGAGAGAGAAAAGTGGGCTGGAAAGAATGCAGTTTACTCAGGATCATTCAACTAGTGTATGCCTAGGACTCAAAATGAACTCCAAGGACTTTTTCTACATCGCTCGCCTTTCACATTTTAAAGACCAGTTACTGAAGCTATAAACTTTGCTTCCAATCTAAAGATGCTACTTCTAAGCAAACAAACTGTTTCATTAAATTCACTTGCAATAAGACCAAAATCAATACTCCAATAACCAGAACTTCTACTAGGCCCTCATGGTAGGTCAAATGTGTTTACTTTTAACTGAGCAATGCTTCTTGCCATGTCAGTTTTACCAATTAACTAGACATTTCCTCTCCCCTCTTTTGATTTTGAGTACACATTCCATTGCAGTAAACAGGAGAGGAATTAAAAATAAGTCGCCAATAACTCTGCAACTCCTAAAAACTATTAATATTTGACTTCCTCCCTCCTTCCCTTCTTTCTTAGCTCTCAAGTCACTTATAAACAAAGAAATCATCAATCAGATGATTTTTTCCTTCTATAATTGATAGAAGCCACCAGACTGGAATTCCATCACTTCTTGCGTCCAACCAACCAACCACCATGAGAGTTTTCCTTCTTCCTTCCAGTTAGTTGAAGGAAGCAGGGCATACATTTTCTTCATGAAGGGAAGTAACCTCTTCGGCTGTTTTCTGCATCTCATGCCTTTGTATTTCTTCATACCACATTCAAATCCATCAAGGTCTTTTGTTCCTGCTTTTTTAAACTTCACCCTTTTCCTGCTGAACTCTCCCCCTCATCTTCAAAACCAAACAACCCTCTCCTATAAAAACAAAAAAAATACATACCAAAACCAAAAACCTTTACCACCCACCACTTTTCAGCCACAGTTTCACCACCTTTCCTTGGATTCAAACATCTGCAACAGATTTGTAGCAGCCCGTGAAGAATAACCTATTCGGATTATAGTATCTTCCTTTTCAGCATTTACACTCCACAGTAACATGCTTTCTCGCGCCTCTGGTTCACATTGCTTTTGCAAATATCAGGAGGAACACCTTTATGATTAAAGCCAATGTGTGCTTTTCAGACTTAATCTGAGTAAGACCTGTGGTTACTGACCACTCCCTATTGAAACTTTCTTCCTTGTTCTCTAAGATCATGGAAACTCCTGGTTTCCTCATTAAGTCTTGGTCAGGGGAGGGGGAGGACCTTCTAATTCAATAGATTTCTCTTTCTCTGTTTGTACTTTGGATGTTCTCCTAGTAGTCTCTCTTTGGCTGTATTCTCATTTGCTCACTTTGGAGAGCTCTCGCTTATTCTCATACCTGGGGAATCTCCTGGATGTTAATTACATGCAAGCTAAAAATACCTACCTGTATCTATATTATTTCCAAACTCCAATTGCCTACTGGACATTCTCTACTTTGATGTCCCAGAGACCTGCAATGGCATATCCCAGCCTGAAATTCTGTTCTACAACCTTCTTCCTATTTTTTCATCAAGGTTATAGAATATTGTCACTAACAAAGAATCTCTTTTTGACCAAACTACTCAGGATCTTCTGAACTCTTCTCAATTAGGTTGACTTTTGGGCTTTCATGTTTGTCACTGTGTTGCCCAGTTTTAAGCAAGAATCCTGCCCAAGTCACTTAAACCAGAATCTCCCATCCTGAATCTCTGATCAGATTCCTCATCCCCTGCCATGCTCCAGGTGATGACTCATCACCTTAGCTGGCCTTCAGAAAGAAAACTATTAGGATGGTGCTTAGACAGAATACCCCAACTCTGCTATTTCCAGCTGCTGATCTCCACCCTGCCCCTTGGCTATAAATTTCCACTTTTCTTTGTTGCATTTGGGATGAGTCCTGTCTTTCTCACCTACTATAAAACTCCACTGTAATAGCCCCTCTTGAATACAGTCTAACTTACCACTGCTAACAAGTGTCATAAATAACTTGCCTTTAATACTGTATGCCAAAGATGGACTCCTGGACATTCTTAATCTCACTCTCTTCCTTAACCTTCACATCCAAGTGGATGACTAAATAATGTTGCTCGAATCTTTTTTTTTTTGCAGTGCTGCATAGCTTGCAGGATTTTTAGCTTCCTGACCAGAGATCGAACCTGGGCCCTCAGCAGTGAGAGCTTAGAGTCCTAACCACTGGATCACCAGGGAATTCCCTGTTTTGTTTTAACCTTTAAATCTCTGTTCGCCATCCCCACTGCAATACCTTGGTTTGCCTCCTTACCATTTACGGCTTAGAATACTGTTAGGTCTCTCTTCAGAATGTCAACACTGTAAGCTTACTAAGATACACAGGTTTTATTCCCTTACTTAAAAAACCTTTAGCGGTACCTGCTGCCTACAGAATAAAAATTCTACCAGTAAGAACGCACAAGTAAGTCTCTTCAGAATTACGTTTTTCTTTTTCCAGGCTTCTTCCCTATCCTGCTTATACTCAAGGTAATTCTTTAACACGTCATGGTCTTTGGTGTCTGGGCCTTCAGAGGCAGGTACGTGTATCTGTGTTTGTATTCTTTTGTGTATCCACTGGCCAACTCCTACTTGTTATTCACAACTCAGCTCATCTACCACCTCCTTCAGAAAGAACTTATGCTTATCTTAGGTAGGTGTATTGAGAATCCACAACATGCTGCATTTATACTCCAAAAATATTACGAATTTGTTATAATTGTTTTCACACCCACCTTTCCAAACAAATAAGAATTCACAAAGACAGATATTATATCACCAAAACTGATTATAGTACAGGCATATATAGCAGACTCTTAAAAAAAATACTTGCTAAACAAATTTTAATCGCTAGTATTTAAACTTTATACTTGGAGAAGGAAATGGCAACCCATTCCAGTGTTCTTGCCTGGAGAATCCCAGGGACGGGGGAGCCTGGTGGGCTGCCGTCTATGGGGTCACAGAGTCGGACACGACTGAAGCGACTTAGCAGCAGCAAACTTTATGCTTATATCCCTAAGTGTGATTGGTTTTTCTTCTTTTGTGATATCTTTGTTAGGCTGCGGTATGAAGGTTAAACTAGTCTTATAAGCAAAATTTCTTAAAGACAGATTTTTGTATTACTTTATAATTTAAGTAAATTCCCTCCATATTTATAGTGTATCCATTTCTCATTTTTTCTTGAATGATTTTGGGAATTATTTTAAAGTACTTTAGTTTTGCTATTCTGTTTATCCTTTACTATTTCAAACTGCTATTTTACCTTACGCCATCTTCACTAAACAACTTGTCAAATCTAAAAATAGTCTTAGCACCCTCATGTTCATTGCAGCACTGTTTACAATAGCCAAGACATGGAAGCAAACTAAATGTCCATAGACATAGAAATGGATTAAGAAAATGTAGTGTGTGTATATACATATTACTCAGCCATTAAAGAGAAGGAAATAATGCCATCTGCAGCAGCACGGATGGACCTAGAGATTGTCATGCTGAGTGAAGTCAGACAGAAGGAGAAGTATTATATGACATCTCTTAAGTGTGGAATCTAAAAAGAGATGATACAAATGAACTTACAAAACAGAAACAGACTCACAAACTTAGAAATGAACATAAGGTTGCTGAGGGGAAGGATGGAAGAAAGGGATAGTTAGGGAGTTTGGGATGGGCATGTACACAGTTATACTTAAGATAGATAACCAACAGATATTATATCACCAACACTGATTATAGTACAGGCATATATAGCAGACTCTTAAAAAAAATACTGCTAAACAAATTTTAATCACTAATATTTAAACTTTATACTTGGAGTATAAAGCACAGGGAACTCAATATTATGTGGCAGACTGGATGGGAGGGGAGTTTGGCGGGAGAATGGATACATGTATATGTACAGCTGAGTCCCTTTGCTGTTCACCTGAAACTATCACGTTGTTAATCGGCTATAAAAGTTAAAAATAGTTTCAGTTTTTAGTCTCTGAAGCATATGACATCACTGATCACTCCCTTTTTTTCTAGTTTTATTGAGATATTATTGACATATAATGTTGCATGGGTTTACATGGGTAGACCTATGGCTGTTTCACGTTAATGTTTGGTAGAAACCAAGGCAATACTGTAAAGCAATTATCCTTCAAAAAACATTGCATGGGTTTAAGATGTACAGCAAGATGATTTATGTATATATTGTGAACTCTTTGGTCCATGGAATTCTCCAGGCAAGAATACTGGAGTGGGTTCCCTTCTCCAGGGGATCTTCCTGACCCAGGGCTTGAACCTGGGTCTTCTGCACTGCAGGAGATTCTTTGCTGTCTGAGCCACCACGGAAGCCCCTTCTCACTTCCTTCTCATATACTGTGAACTCTACCACAGTAAGTTTAGTTAGGGTCACTCTTTCTTCTTTACTTGGCTTTTACAGTGTATCCTCCCTCTTCTGATTATTCTCCAACTATTCTGACTACTTCTTTCCTTTGCCAGTCTTTTGCCACTTTCTTCTACACATTCTAAGAAATGTCACCCACATCCCTGGCTTCAGACCCAGTATCCCTTTTGTTTTCAACCTCTTGCTTCAGCTTCCTTTTGGTTGTCTCTCATGGAAAGCGAGCTCAACATTCCCTGTACTGCCCTGGCCATTCCCAGCCTCACTTTCTTTCTAATTTATGCTGCCCACCCCAGAAAAACGGAAGTCACTGCTGCTCCTTTCTCTCCTAGCATTCATTCAGCCACAAAATGCTTGGGCCCTGTCTCCTTAACATTTCTTCAACCTGTCCCCTTTCTTCGTTTCCTCCCTTCATTTCCATAATTTCCTACTTGAGTACCACAGCTTAGCCTCTTAATTTTAGGTACCTTCCCTCTCAGTCACTTTATTCTATGACCAAAGGAGTCTTGCAGGGGTGAGGGTGGGGAAGCAAATCTGATTAGCATAATAGCATATGTTAGTCTTCTCCAAATGGGACTTTCTATTTCATATAAGCTTTGGTTATATTGATCTTTGGGATATTGACATGGTGCCTAAACTACAGTAGGCATTTCATAATTGCCTCCCTACCCTGCCCAAATTTTCCTGCCTATAGCCTTTAAAAAGTTTCAAGTAGTCTGAAACAGATTTCAGTCAAGAGGCTCCTATTGCTTGAAATTCATACTTTTTTGAGTCTTCAGGTTTACTGCCCACTCCATCCAGAGAGAAATTGTACTGAAGGGGGGCTAACACTTCACCTCAAATAACCATCACCACTGGGGCACACTCCTTAAAGCAGTCCTAATTCTTATCTTTTCCCCACACTGTGATAGTCACAAACCCCACACATTTGTAGAAACCCTAATTATAATAACAATAGTATCATGGACTCTTCACTTATCTAACAACTTTTTCTATGTGTGGGAGGTGTGAAAAATTCTTTCTAATACAAAGTAAGTATTGATGAAAATTTGTTAACATAAAAAAAGTGTGCGTTACTTTCAAAGTTATTTGTGAAATGCACAGATTTTATTTTCAGATGAGAAAAAATTAACAAGCTTCTATTCTCAGAAGATAGGATTTCTTTATCTTAAAATCTGTTAGCCAGAACACATAGTTCTCAAAGAGTTGAATTAGCTAGGGGGTTGCTTTAATTATTTGGTGTTATATAAACAAATGGGCTTCCCTGGTGACTCAGACAGTAAAGAATCCGCCTGCAATGTGGGAGACCTGGGTTTGATCCCTCGGTTGGGAAGATCCCCTGGTGGAGGGCATGGCAACTCACTCCAGTATTCTAGCCTGGAGAATCCCCTTGGGCGGAGAAGCCTGGCGGGCTACAGTTCACAGTGTTTAAAAGAGCGATTAGGTACTAACCATGTAAATAATACCTTTTGTTTGTATTTGAAGAGTTTTTAACTTAATCAACTATAACAAAGTTTACCCTACCCTAAAGGTTATTGAATACAATACTCTTCTTTCTCAGCTATATTGGTGATTGTATGTTTCAAGTATCTCAGAAGCAGGAATTTTCTGAACCTACTTTCAGAAACAGAATTTTATAGGCATTTAAAGTTGAATCTCCCTGAATTTCATGGTCCTGAATGAAGAATATGGTAAATGGAAGTCTCTTATCTGTCACAGCTAGTTAGCTTCTAACTGCAAATGATATATACTCACTCTAAAGCAGTCATCTCAATTTCCTTTTACTATAAAATGGAATATTACTAAATCACCTCAAGTTATAGGAGGTGATTTTCCACTAGAAAAAAAGGGAGACTTACTCAGTTTCATATCACTTCATCATTAATGATATGTGAAGCTTAGAATGTTTAAGTTACTTAAAAAGTTACTTCAAGTGTTTCTAGGTCAAGTGTATACCTCTCATTTTCGTATTTTATTAAAAATCCATTCCTTAGCAATTGGAAACCACAAAACATTATGTTTGTTTATAACAACTGTTCATTACTTACTTGTTCTAAAGTATCCTCTAAACCCATCTTTTTATTTAGAGCTTTATTAATTTCTTCTTCAGTTTGGTTCAAGAGTTCCTTGAGTGGCGCCTATAAAACACATAGGAATGCTGGTTACATAGAATTCCAAAAGTTCTCTCACGAGGAATCTTTTGGAGAAAAGAAGTGAAGCCACGGTGTTTTAAATCTAAGTTACTACACCATCAATAAGAAAATAAAACTGATTTTACTGGAATTTCCATAACTATAGACTGTAACTTGCTTTTGGTTTTGAATACTTTCAAAATTCTAGATTGGCTTCTCTATTTTGGAAATTCACTGCTATTGCTTAAACATTCTTTAAGTACATGTAGTTTAATGTTATCTTTCTCGAAAACAAATTATATGCAGGTTTTATTTCTATGCTCTGTTCTCTAGATGCATCATTTTCCCCTTAATCCTTTCCAATTCTTTAGCCTTATAATTTTATTTCTTCTTCATTTTTTTGCTCCTCATTCTAATTCTGTTGTAATAGCAGAAGACTTGAAACATGACGATTGTCCACCAACAAGGACTGGATGTAGAAGCCGCGCAAAGTACAACTGAGGCTGCAGAAGGAACAAGGAAGATCTGGACCCTGTCAGGGGGAGCGCAATCTCCTCGTCTACTTTTCCTGAGTTCCTGTGGCAGGACTTAAGGTAAGAGTAAGAGAAAAGGGGCTCTCACCACTTTCCCTTTCAGTCTGAGGTCTAGGAGGCTGACAAGGTAAGAAAGCTTAGCTTATGCCTGCCTTTGTCAGATGTCCCAGGATTTCTCAGTGGCCACGGTTTTCCAGCTGGTGATTGCTCAAGTTGGTTTGCCAAAACTGGGAGGCAGGAGGGAGGCGTTCTCTCACCCACAACTCTTTTAAAGTACACAACTCCATGGCATTTAGTACATTCATAAGGTATGGTATTATCTATAACAATTTGATCACTCCAAAAGAAAACTACATGTTTTCAGTAGGTCTTTTGAAATCTTGCTGAGTTTTAAATTTTGGCTGCTCTTTTTTGAAGGATGCAGTTGCCTCTTTCATCTCTTTAAGAACCTTTCTCCAAATACTACTTATTGGTAGACAGATAGGGCTACATCTTCTTGATGCTATTTTTATTGTCCTATTATTATGTAAAACTATTTCCAGGGGACAAAGAAAAGATTCTTCTTTTCTGAGCATATGCATTCTTTTTGCATTGGGTAATCTTTTCTACAGTAATTTGATCCAGAGATTGTTTTCTTGCACTAACACATCAAACTACTCCAAATACAGGTGAGTAAACTCTATCTGCCTACCTACCAAGCAGCTGTTTGAGAAACATTAGAGTAAAAGATTAAATGTTCATTGGATGCATTTTTTTCTATTGAAAATGAGCTTAGATTTAATCAAAATCTGTCTGCCAATAATCTGCAATATGGAAAGTAGGGACTGTATCTTTACACATGTTTTTTTTTGGTGTGCTGTGCAGCTCGAGAGATTTTAGTTCCCCAACCTGAGATTTAACCTGGACCTGACGGTGAAAATGCTGAATCCTAACCTCTGGACCACCAGGGAATTCCTTTCTGGGTATTTTATCTCAGCATCTAGCTGGTATGGAATATAGTTGATATTCAATAAATAATTCATGGAATGAATGAATGATTCTTAAGAGAAAAAAACACACGGTTTTAGACTTTGACATTCTTATATTAAAAACTATTTTGAAAATTAACATTTTGAGGGGGCACTTAGCATTTTTCTTCCTCAAATTACATCCCTGACCATATTTGAAAATTATGTACAGTACTCTCATTATTGGCCACTGGTGGTACTTAATGCTCTGTTATACTTTATGCCTTCCTGTGTGTCCTTGTGCCTGAAACATTTCCACAGATAACCCATAAATATCTTTGAAGATTTCATTCCAGGTTTGCCATTGCTGTAGAGACTTCTCTCAATTGAGAAGACTGATCTTGTTGTTATATCTTGTAAAGACTTCTAATAAAGCATGTATAAAGCATTTTGTCTTTCTTCCTAGAGATGAGTAGTAGCAACTAGAGAGCAAGCATCAGGTCTCACTTTTGTCTTAATAATCCTTGCATCTACTTTATATATAATCAAATCTTTTAGAGGAAGAGAGGGAAGATGAGGCTTTATAATTTGAAGAGTAAAGTACAACAGAGAGCAGAGGTCTACTACCAGGAAGAAAGAAGGCAAGTTTCAGTGTTGTATTTCTACATTTAGTCCTGAGTTATGGACCTGCTGAAGTTTAAACTGTTAGTTATAAATATTATGAGCAGACATCAATCATATCACTTAAAAACCTTCTGCAGTACTCACGATTACATACATAAACTTGAGCTCTGTATTTGACAAGGCAGTTGGCACCAGCGTCAGGATTAAACTTAATTTCAAAGTCATAACCTTTGGAATTTTCAGCACCCTTAGGGATAAGTTTTAATTTTCTAGCCAATTTATGATACTCTGCTAATTGTGTTTCAATCTGTAAGAAGAGAACACAAAAAGAAACAATGAAACAGTTCCATTCAATATGGTTTTCAATTGCAATTTTTTTTTTCAGCTTTACTTAAGATTATGTGTTTTTCATTAGTTTTAAAGTTGGCATTTTTAGTAGTAACAGTAGCAGTTTTAAAATATAAAGAATGAAAGATTTTATTCACACTAAATTTTAAGATAGTTTTAACACCGTAATTAATTAGTAAGCAATATGGTTAGACAGCATCACTAACTCAATGGACATGAGTTTGAGCAAACTCTGGGAGATAGTGAATGACAATGAAGCCTGGCATGCTGCAGTCCGTGGGGTCACAAAGAGTTGGACATGACTTAGTGACTGAATAACAACAACAAGATACTACTGTTCTTCCATTTAAAAGTTTGGAATAAAAGTCCCATGTTGAGGTATTAACTAAAATTCACTTTTTAAAGTACCAGAGAAATTATGAAACAGAAACAAACCTTAGCTTTGCAATGTACAAAATAAAACATTTCGTTTATTTAAAATGAGCGAACTGTACTCACTCAAGTCTCTGAATGTTATTTCAACTGTTTTGATAAAAATATTTCACTAACATATTCCACATTTCCTGGTCTTCTTTCCTCTGTTCAGGGTTCTGTTCAAATTACATCATCATCAGGCTTTCCCTCTAACATAACAGCCCCAATGTCTCTCCCCTCCTACTCTTCAGAGCACTTGTTACCACCTCAGAGAGATTATTCATGTGTTCGTCTACATCACCTGAAAGCACGCTCCAGAGAGCAGCTGCATCCCTTAACAGTACTTAGCATAGAGTACTCAGCATCTGATGAAATAAATGAACCTGCAGAGTCTAGGCAATGTTTTCATATAGCTACCATCTATAAAATGAATACTTTGAAAGAAGGCAAGGGCAAAAGTACCTATCAGAACATGCTTAAATGCTTAAATAATCTTCACTTTCCAAAAACTTAAAAGCAACACTTATATGCAAAATTTAAGATTTCATATTAATAAATCAGGAAATCATTTCAATTTCTATAATTTGTAATATAGTAGCTCTCCAGGGATGACTAAGGTATAGAGTTCTCACTGGCCTTATACTAAATAATCCTAGGAATTATTGTTTTTCACTAGGATTTTGCTGCTAAAACTGATAAAGCAGTTTCACAAGGCCATGCGCTCCATCCTGCCAGACTGTGGGGACAGCAGGAGACACATTTCTCCTCCCCACAACCAGCTCAGACAGAGAACATGCACCACATTCCTCCTGAGAGTCTGGAGGTAGCCTCAATGCCCATCTCAGCAAAGAGCTCCAGAAGGAGACTCCCAGTTAGAGGTGGCGGGTGGGATAAAAATCAGTCTGGAAAGAAAACTAAGGGGTGGACTCTTTATGCTGACTTTAGTGTTTTGCCTCCATTCTTTAATCTCTCCTACTCAGTACCCTAAGGTTTTCTTCTCACTGACCATGGCCCAACTGGCCTCTCATTAGGCCACTGCTTACCCACTTCCTGGTAATTTTCTTCTTTCAGCCTGATCCTCCAAATCAAAAACAGCACTCATACAGCTAGTATGAGCTAGTTAAACAGAGTTCACCTAGTCTAGAGATTCACAACTTCCCCTCTCCCACACAGTGCTTGAGAGACAAAATGTGCTAATAACTGTTGAAGTGACATTTCAGGTTCACCGACCTGGTCTAATTACACTTCAGTTTGTAAATAAGGGAACTGAGGCTCTGAGAAGTCAGATGTTATCCTGAGGTCACATAAACATGTGCTGGCAAACCCAGGGCTACAATAAAGGTTTACCAAATTCTAGGTTCAAATTAACCTTTGCGATTACCATCACTGGCTATTTCTTAGAAATGCATATTTTTCTCTTTTATACACAGGGACAGAGATGAGCAGGTCAGGAGTATGCACAGATAATTAAGGCAAAGCAAAAATCTGCTGAAATGGCTCAAAAAATGAGGCAGTGCTTATTGCTCAGGATGAATTGTGCATTTCATATTAATAATTACATATGTAGCTGTGTAAAATCCAGATTTTTAATAATGTAGACAGTTAAAACCTGACCAAGAAACTGTTTCATTATGCTTATAATGAACTTCACAATATAATCAGGGTGAAAAACCCGCACTGCCCCCATAGGCAAATGTAGATACTTAAAGGAGCCTTTTCAAAAAGATATGCCTTCTGGGACTTCCCTGGAGGCCCTGCCCTTCCAATGGGGGATGCAGATTCAACCCCTGGTAGGGGAATAGAGAACCTATTTCCTTTCAGGCTTTTCTTAAGGGGCCTCTGTCCACTCCCAAGATGCTGGTATTTCCAGAGTTCTATCTTCCTCCTCTGTATTCTTCCTTGGTGAATTCATCTACCCTGTGGCTCCAATGATAATATATATAGATTTTTACCAAATCTATACTGCAAACCCAGGTATTTAATGCTGCAGTACAGGCTCATGTAAAATAGTCTGTAAGATATCCTCATTTAAATGCTGCATGGGCACAACAGGTCTAGTTTACCACCTCCACTCCGACTGCCAACTTCTCTATCTCTTCTTTTCCTAAGTGAATGATATTACTCATTGCCTGCCCCATCACTCAAACCAGACCCTGGTGTTGGCTCTTTTTTTTTCATCTCCTTATTCATTCTACCTCCTAAACAGACAGAATCCACCCATTTCTTTGAATGTCTACTAGTGTTATCTAAACTTCAGCCTGTAATTTCTACCAATTACTTCTCACAGATTCTTATCTGACTGCGCTGCTTCCTTCTATCCATTTTTCACATTATCAAAAATGAGATCTTTCTGAAATGTGATCTTATATATTTAACATATTAATGGTCTGCTTCCTGGAGCTTTCAGGATAAAGTCTGAGCTTCTAAACGTGAAAAGGATGTTCACCATCTGGTCTTTCTCATCCTTGAGTCTCATCTTCATGCCGCATCCCTTGCTGTTAGGCTCTAGTCACACGGAAAGCTCAGAACAGCAGAGTGCCTGGTGCTGCTTCCTCCCTAACTTCTCCACACACATCACTTGCTGGCTCCCCAACCTGGCCAGGCTAATCCTCCCTCCTCACATTCCCAATTCATCTCAGGTCTTACTTCTGCAAGGAAGCCTTTCTGAAAACCACTGCATCCATCACCCTACACTACGCACACCAAAATCTTGCTCATGTGTACTACAGGCTTCCTCAGTACGCAGTGGAGGTCTGATCTCATGGTAGAGAAATGTCAACTAGAACGGCAGTTTAAGTTCTATGTCTTTTTATCCTCCCTCTGCACCCGACATGTAAGTGGTACACAGCAGATGTTAAATATATGTCTGAGCAGCGAGGACGTAAATGAAGAAGTGACTCATGTCCACTTCTAGAATAAAAGGCCTGGGACTTCTGAAAGCTATTTCCATGGCCTTAGAGACATTTTTTGTTCATTTCTTGGTTCACTATTGGAAAACACAGGCTATCTTAAGTATCACCGAGAAATTGGGCTGTTACTAAATTGACATGAAGGGATGAGTCTGTTTTTAGTAAAATGTCAATGCTGAAAAATTTTACTCTTTAGCCAATTTATTCTACCCACTCAGTTCTTCTAAATTGGGATGGACCTTTACAAAGGTAAGTTCTGATGAGCTGCTGCTCTGGGAATGGTAAGACATACCGCCTCTTTGCCTCGGGCATATTTTAGCTCCTCATTCCACAACTGCTGCTGTTCAGCCTCTAGGTCCTTGGTTAATTTATTAATGGTCTGCTGCAATTCATTTCTTTCATGATTTATTCTCTCAATGTCTGCAACCGAGTACTTCTGGTTGTCAACAATATTCTGTAGTCGAGAATTCTCCTGTTTCATTGTTTCACACTCTAGTTCTGCATTGCAAAAGAAATAAATTAAGTTCCTTCAATTTTAGTTAAGATGTCTAAATTTCCTTGTCATTATGGAGAACAAATATTAGTGGTCAAGTGTGAACTATTTAAAGAGTTGATGTAGAGCAAAGCTAATATATGTAATCAGACTTACTTGGAAAAAAATAAATCTATTTATTGAGGACAGATAATTACTGTCCTTGATATGACAGATGATTAATATTCCAAAGAATAAGAGTTAAATCAAATATCCTAAGGAATATCTACATAATTCCTACATGAGACAGACACAGCCGTAAAATCCTTAAAAGAATAAAATCAAAATAGGCAGAGAGCTGGGAAAATAGTATAGTAGGTCCACAGAGCTATTTATTTTGTAAACTGCCAGCCAATGGCTGTGTGATGTGTAGATATCCTTCTCTGTGCTACTTTTGGCACCATAGAAGCATCCCATAGAAGCAATTCAAGGGCCACAATATTTTCAGTTTTATGATTAAGATCTATATCTATTTATGAAACCAAGGTTAGGAGCACATAAGATATAAACAAACTTTCTTTAGTTGGGCTTTTATAGCATCTTTTCATGTTATTTTCAATCAGGTTAAGCTGTGGAGTAGGAAATGGCAACCCACTCCAGTGTTCTTGCCTGGAGAATCCCAGGGATGGGGGAGCCTGGTGGGGTGCCATCTATGGGGTCACACAGAGTTGGACACGATGAAGTGACTTAGCAGCAGTAGCAGCAAGCTGTGGAGTAGCTTAGGAGGTAGTGATAGTGATAAGAGGATAAGGCAAATATAGCAGACTGAGGCTAGCAAAGATTTAAAAATCTGGCATATTAATTATAAGGTAAATTGAAGATATGTTTATGTTCAGGCAGCATATGTTCTTAGGTTAGGTCCCTCTTGGCTTTAAAAAGCCAGGTATCTTAAAACATGTTAGAAGGTATAGTAGGGTGAATCATAGTCACCCAAAGATGTGAAATCCCAGACCCTGGAATTTGTAAACAATACTTTATTTGGACAAGGAGTCTTCACAGATGTGATTAAGTATTTTGCAGTCAGGAAATTATTCTGGATTATTGAAGTGGGCCCTAAAGGTCATAAATGTTCTGAAAAGACAGGCAGAGAGAAATTAACACCGACAGAAGAGACACATGCACACAGAGAAGGCAGTGTGTGGATGCAGGCAGAGGCTGGAGTGGCGTGGCCACAGTCTCAGGAATGCCATTGGACTCCGGAAGCTGGAATAGGCAAGGAATGGGTTCTCCCACAGGGTCTTCAGAGAAGGTATGGCCTTGCCAATTTCCAGCCTCTAGCCTTCTGTGAGTGGATAAATTTCCACTGTTTTAAGTCACCAAGTTTGTGGTAATTTGTTACAGCAACCTCAGGAAACAAATATAGAAGTCACTAAAAACTTGGTGGCCTTCTACTACCAACATTTACCATTAAGAGGCAAAACGATATCGATGACAAAGACTGCTCTGTATGTGCTAAGTCCCATGTGTGCTCCCAGCCCAGTCTAAACGGACTTTCAGCACTAGTTGTACTTACCTACTCTAGAAATTTCTTCATCGAGACCATTCAATTTCTGGTCAAGAATGGCTGAATGAGACTCCAAATTGCTCATGTATGCCTGATACTTCTGAACATCTGCTTGTAAAGAAGCTTTCAGTTTTCTCAATGACTCTAGACGATTCTTTAAAAGAAAAAAAATATGAAGTTAGTTATTCTTGTCAATATCATTTCATACTTTACTTGAAAGTAAAGCAATATTCAAAATCATCTTAAAGAAAGGTAAATTAGAGTTTTCTTTTCATTTTTAGAGGGAGTCAAAAAGAACTAAAAGGGGAGTTTACTGTTATTACCCAATTGAGAGGAGTACTTTTCAGAAGCCAGTTTGGGATAGAAAAAGTCAAGGGCTGGATTGAAAAAGCACAAACATTTAAAAATCCGTTATTTTATAGAACATTTTGGTATCATAATACACAAAATAACATTAGATATCTGGACATCATCATTTAGCTTTTAGAAAGCCCTCAGGATACATTTATTATACAAACTCGTTGATTATCATTCTCTTTCCAAGGATTACAAAGCTCAGGGCCTCTTGCTGGTGCTCCCATGAGGTATGTAACATGGGGACCTTGTTCTAAAGATCCTTTTGGTCTGATGTAAATAGATAAGATTCTTTCATCATATTCTGAACACCGTTAGTCCAAGACCAATAGATCACAAGGGAAAACAAAGCTCTTGGGAGACCAAACATGTTTTCATTAGGAGCCTATATTAAAAAAACCTAACTTTTAAGAAGCTTATTTTGCTAATGCATTTCTTAATGAAAATTTGTGCATTTTAATGAATTTTCCTAATGCATTAAAAATTTTTTTTTTCTCCATGGAGATCCAAGAGTGTCATTAAGTGTGTAAGCCTATTTAAGATAAGCATGTTTACTAACCGGTTCTTTTTCTCTTTCTTGCTCCAATCTTGCAATTTGTTCATTCAATGCTCTGTTTTTTGCTGCTAATGATTCCAGCTTGGAAGCATCAACGTTAAATAAATCCTCTGGAGAAAAAAACCCCAAAATTTCATAAGCTCTCAGATTTGCCTAGAAAATTCTTCCCCAGATTTTTACCACTGCTCTCTCCCTTACTTCCTCTAGTCTCTACTTGAAACCCTCTCAGTGAAGGACCTCCTACCATCTGTAAAACTGCAATCCCTCCCTGTGGTCCACTGCACTCTCTGCCTCCCAGCCCTGCTTCATTTCCTCTGTAGTACCTATCACCATCTGACTTACTGTTCACTTGATTATTGTCTCTAATAGAATGCAAGCTCATGAGGGCAGAGATTTCTCTCACTCATTAATGTACCCCTGGTGCTGACATGGTCGGTTGCACACAGTGTGTATATAATAAATAGTTTGAGTAAATGAATATAATTTATATGCTTAATTATAACCAAAATAGCAAATAAGTCACTAGTGCTTTCGGTTTTACATCACTATGAATTTTCCTCTTTAAAAAGAAGCCCAACATCATATACTCTGCTTGCTCCCTTTCTCATGTGGACACACTGAAACTGTCCTCACTATTCTTCAGGAAGTTATATCCCACAGACACACAAGAGAATGCTTTCATTTTTTGCGCTGAGAGTGGCAGGGTATCCTCCTATTCTGAATGACTCTATAGTCTTTGCAGAATAGCTTCACACATCTTAAATTTACCTATTTTATCTACCACTCTGGCATTTTATATATGACTATTATAAAAAAAGAAAAACGATGTAAAATACCTATGGAACATTTTTTAAAAGTTGGCCAGTAAGTTCTGAATGTCACTAGATCATAGCTGAGTGGAAAAATAATTTCTTTCTTTGGAAATACAATGGCCCCTTAACTTTCTGACACGAATTATGGGAGACCATAGATCTTTTTTCTAACTGGTACTTAATTTCCTAAAATAATAAAGGATATCCTTTATTTCTCTACATTAAAGCAGCAGTTATAATAAAAATAAGGAGGTATCTAAATACATTTGAAGTGAGGAGCTCATATAAACATTCAGCATAGTAAGCTACAACCAGCACACTCTCAGCAAAAGCACTTACTCAGCTTGGACTGCAGCTCTGCATTCATCTCGTCAAAGCTGTCAGCACCAGTCATGAAACTTTCATAGCATTTTATGGTGTAGTCCAAAAACAGCTGTTTGGGTGAAGCAGATTTAAAAAGTCAGTTGTGAATCTCTATTTAGTTTGTTTCAGTTTTTTAAGTGAAAATTTAAATATGATGAAAATAAGGAAAGTCAGGAATACCAAGTGGTTACATCAACTCCTGTAAATGAGACACAAACCTAGGGAATATCATTAATTATGCTGCATAGATTTACTCAGCCTGCTACTTCTAAAGTGAATAATGAGGATTAAAAGAACACTTAAATTTGAATAAAGGTGTTATTTAGTAAATGCTTAAAAAAAAAAAAAACCCAGAAAAGCCCATAACTTCAGAGAAGGGTTTTGAGAAGGTGAGATGAGGCTCATTAATGCAAATGTGAGAAAGCTGTATGCAGGTCAGGAAGCAACAGTTAGAACTGGACATGGAACAACAGACTGGTTCCAAATAGGAAAAGGAGTACGTCAAGGCTGTATATTGTCACCCTGCTTATTTAACTTACATGCAGAGTACATCATGAGAAACACTGGGCTAGAAGAAGCACAAGCTGGAATCAAGATTGCCGGGAGAAATCTCAATAACCTGAGATATGCAGATGACACCACCCTTATGGCAGAAAGTGAAGAGGAACTAAAAAGCCTCTTGATGAAAGTGAAAGAGGAGAGTGAAAAAGTTGGCTTAAAGCTCAACATTCAGAAAACGAAGATCACGGCATTTGGTCCCATTATTTCATGGGAAATAGATGGGGAAACAGTGGAAACAGTGTCAGACTTTATTTTTTGGGCTGCAAAATCACGGCAGATGGTGACTGCAGCCATGAAATTAAAAGATGCTTACTCCTTGGAAGAAAAGTTATGACCAACCTAGATAGCATATTCAAAAGCAGAGACATTAATTTGCCAACAAAGGTCTGTCTAGTCAAGGCTATGTTTTTTCCTGTGGTCATGTATGGATGTGAGAGTTGGACTGTGAAGAAAGCTGAGCACTGAAAAATTGATGGTTTTGAACTGTGATGTTCAGAAGACTCTTGAGAGTCCCTTGGACTGCAAGGATATCCAACCAGTCCATCCTAAAGGAGATCAGTCCTGAGTGTTCATTGGAGGGACTGATGCCGAAGGTGAAACTCCAATACTTCGGCCACCTGATGAGAAGAGCTTACTATACTCCTTGGAAGAAAAGTTATGACCAACCTAGATAGCATATTCAAAAGCAGAGACATTAATTTGCCAACAAAGGTCTGTCTAGTCAAGGCTATGTTTTTTCCTGTGGTCATGTATGGATGTGAGAGTTGGACTGTGAAGAAAGCTGAGCACTGAAGAATTGATGCTTTTGAACTGTGGTGTTGGAGAAGACTCTTGAGAGTCCCTTGGACTGCAAGGAGATCCAACCAGTTCATTCTAAAGATCAGCCCTGGGTGTTCTTTGGAAGGAATGATGCTAAAGCTGTAACTTTGGCCACCTCATGCGAAGAATTGACTCATTGGAAAAGACTGATGCTGGGAGGGATTAGGGGCAAGAGGAGAAGGGGACGACAGAGGATGAGATAGCTGGATGGCATCACTGACTCGATGAACGTGAGTTTGAGTGAACTCTGGGAGATGGTGATGGCAGGGAGGCCTGGGGTGCTGAGATTCATGGGGTCGCAAAGAGTCGGACACGACTGAGTGACTAAAGTGAACTGAACTGAACTGAAGCATCTTTGGGGATAATGAAAAATTTAAATGAACTGCTAATCACTTAAATCCAATTAATCTGACAAGATTTGACTATGAAAGTCAGAACATAATTAATAAAGGCTGTAATTTACACTGTAACTTCAGGTTAAAAAAATGGCAAGGTTAGTGGAGATCTGAACAGCAGAATATTAGCACTCGATATTTATCCAAGGGAAAGTAACACTCCATTTTGCAGTTCTGAGGTGTTTTGGTCACTGAGGATGTATCCTTTGTTAGGAGACAAGGAGAGCTGATAAGAATTTTCCAGTCAGATGAGTCAGCATCCCTTAAGACAAACCAATTCCCTCAGCCCTGATGCTCTGCTTACTAAGCAACCTTCTCATTACTTGGTTGATACGGAAGGGGTACCCTGAATAGGTGGTGGCATGAGTATTCCTGTAACTGGAAAGATGGATCACTAGGGGGAAATAAATAGATTTTCATTCCTCTTCGGATGTGAATTTGGTAAGGGTGAATCAGTTTTCTTAAGTTTGGTTGATTTTGACTTTGAAGGTTTAAAAAAAAACAACTGAGTCTCTGGATCCACAAAGCGGAGACTCAGAACCTGGTGAAGTTTGGTATTTTGGTAATTCTTTTAAATTAAATTAAAAATTAATTTTTAATTTAAAATTAAAATAACTTAAAAATAGTACTTTATAATTTCCAAAGTGCTTCTTTATATATATTGTCATCTGAAATAACAGCTAAGATAGCAGGAATAACCTTGACTGGTTTAACCTTTAGGATGACTATCAAGAAATTAATATTTAATTAACTTAGTAGGTGTTATAATTTTATTCGGGTAAAAACTGAGGTATAATATATTTAGTCTAGCACACATATTGCAACATGGGAGGAGAATTCTCTCAAGAGGATCAGAGGCTTTCTAGCTGCTTTTCTAGCAGGGATCACCGATGAGGTATTAAGTCTAAAACAAACAAACAACTAGGCAACACAATGGCAGTCAGTACATTTACCTTTGAATTTGAACCATTCCCTAGGTAGTAATACAAGAAGAGGTTGAGGCTATTTCCACTTTCTTTTTATGACAAATGTTCCAGAAGGTGAAGAACAGAATTAGAACACAGGATGTTTATTTTTCATCTTAGGGAACCGCACAGTAATTGGTCTTTTATATAAGCCAGGGGAAACTGATGTTTAATCTCAATACTATAAATTTATTCCTTGGGGTGGGTGTTTGCTCCATCTGGATACATAAGTTTGTGTGTTTCAGGAAACAGGGTGGAGTTCGTTACATAGTTTAGGCTCCATTAAAGGACCTTCTGAGAACCAATTTGACTATCTATTTTATCTCAGTCACTTTTAAGTGGCAACTACCCTAGCTAAAATGGTCAAAACAAAACAAACAAAAAACCCACATGCCATCTATTTTAAGACCCAGTCTTTTATGCTTTGTGTCAACAAAATATATCAAAATAATAATGCCAGTAATGATTATCTTTATTCTAAAAGGGGAGAAAAAGAAATATATCTACACATAAACAATAATATGTTATGTTTTAATTCTAATTGCCTTGTCTTTTTTACTTAACATTTCCAAATTTCTGTGCGTTTTTTAGAAAATTATAGTGTGACTCCAAGAGTAAATCCATTGACTAGTATTTCCAAAAATCAATTTTAGATTTTCAGGAAGCAAAAAAGACAAGTTTTACAAAAGACTATGTTAATTTCAATAATGACACACTTAGTAAATACTATCAGATGACTAATGTTTATGGTAAAGTAAGGTACCTTATTATGCATAATTCCATCTTCAGTTTCTTCTCCCCAAGGCTGTCCATCATCAAATAAAGGTGAGCTTTCTTTCATGGCATTATGTAACTGTTCAGTATACAAACATATTAAACTGATTAACTTTATGAGAAAAACACATTTTTCAAGTTTTGCCAAACTTGTTTTCAGTGTCATTTTTAAAAGCATTTACATTATTGCATGATAAAGTCTCTTGAGAGGTTATTCTTTTAAATCTTACAATATAATCCTTTTGACAGTTTAATAACTAAGTCCCTTAGGATTAAAAAAGGATGGGATCCATATTTAGTTCTATACTACAAAGAAAAATATGCTTTCCTGGTGGTTCAGTCATAAAGAACCCGCCTGCCAATGCAGGAGACTTAGGTGCAATCCCTGAGTCGGGAAGATTTCCTGGAGGATGGAATGGTAATCTACTCTAGCAATCTTCCCTGGGAAATCCCATGAAAAGAGGAGTCCATGGGATCGCAAAAGAGTTGGACACGACTGACTGACTAAACAATAGAGAAAAACATGCTGATCTTTTACACTGTTAGTAGCCCATTGGAACATATGTATTGCTACACATTTTAACATAATTCTCAGAATTGAAAACAGAACTGCCACAAAAGCTAAGCCAGTAATAATGATTTCTCTTAAATGAACTTAATTTTGGTGCTCAAATGTTATCTAACTCCTTCAAAATGTTTAAGAATGTACTTTAGGTTGAATTTTACAATATAAAGTCTTCATTTAAACAAATATTTAAGGTGAAAGTGATAGAAAATAATAAATTATAGCAAAACATTCAGATGTTTATAATTAACAAGTCAGAAGGAAAATGCCTAAATGTTTTTAACGCACAGAAGTTCCACTTCAGAACGTGTTTTATAACTTGTGTTAAAAATAAAATTAAAAAAAAAATTAAAAAGAATTTGCTATAAAACCTAAAGATACAATGTATATCTAGTATAATCAACACTAAGCTCTAAAAAAAATGGACTATGCATTAGGAGTATAAAAGAACAGTAAATTTTCTTAGCCTAGCACTCATTTACAGGATTGCTGAGGGGGGATACTGTCCTGAGTCTAGAGTTGCTTGTCCTATCCGTTTCTTTCTTGTTCCAAAGGCACTCATAAACCCTTTTCTGTATCTAGAGTGGATGCAGGCAAGCTCTGTCAACAAATCCTTTACCTCTTCTTCACTTGACAAGGCCTCATGTGACAATCAGATTTAATTAAGACTGAAGACATGCAGGGCATAGCCCAAGATGAAAAACAGAATCTCCTACCTGTCATCAGGGTAGATAAAGACAGTTTCTGTTGCCGTGTCAAAGGTCCTTGTGAGAACTCTTGCTACTCTGCAAAGTTGAAGGTGAGCCTTATGGAGGCACAAACAGATCCCCAGAACTGGAGAAAAGACTCTTACTACAAGAACTGAAAATTCTGAACTGAGAAGATTTGGTTGAAAAAATTTCAATCTGAAATCATATAAACTAGAAATATAGACTTGAGTAAACTTCTCTTACGTAAAGGTATCATTTACTAAAAAACCACCACTACTCAATATTATAAAATATGAGAGGAGAAAGACTCAGAGGAATCTGATAAATGTTCGGGGGAAGTTCCTACTGACATTATTTTGCTGTGTTTTTTTTTGTTTTTGTTGTTGTTTGAATTTTGGGGGGTTTTGTTTGTTTCTAGCTGTAAAACCTCATGAAAACAAATGATCTCCTTGCCTTTGGGATATTTCCCTTCCTCTCCTGTGGACTCATGTAGCAACACTTTGAAGAACTAAAACCAAACACGCTCTGAAAACTGACTCAGACTTGGAGCTAACTGATAAAAGCAAGATTGGGAGAGAAAAAGTAATATTCTGAGGAGGGGGGGAGAAATCTTTCCTATGTATATATTTAAAATGAGAAATCAAATACCTTGATGCAGTCTATTAGCCAAACCAAGGCTGCCACAATGTGAGGCCACGTATGAGGGGCCCCCACTGTATACATGGAGCTTTTCGATAATGCAAAAGGATACCTATGAAAAATTAGAAAAAATAAGCTAGCATGTTTTTATAAAAATAATGGCTAAATTTAGCAAGAAGTTACATTTAAAAAATTCCAAGTATATACCAACAGTCTTGACTTGTTTAGAAGTAAAATACTTGTTGAGATTCTCTTTGTCATCTTACTCACAAATGATTTTGTGTATTTTTTTGACGATTACTTTGTACACGTATCCCCTAAGTTGCAAAACTTGACTTACAACCAGTAAGCAGGACTTCTCTTCTGAAAGATTATTTTTTCCCTCAAATGCAATGTACCCTAAATAAAACCCATGTATGTACTTCTACTCAAATCCATCTCTCCGTGTGTTTATCCTATGCAGGCTTTTCTGGACTCTTATCTCACTCCATTTTCACCAGGCTTTGACACTTGTCTTTTCTGATCTATGAAATCTGCAGTATCTAGTCCATCCTATCTATTCCTTGTCACATGAGCAGTTGAGGGCTTTATGATCTATCATCTGTACTTTAATAATAATTCCCAAATAGTTGTTTTTTTTTGCGTTTTCAATTGATCTTGCATATGTGATCCACAGGGGCCATCTTAAATATACTACTTCTCTAACTCAAAATCTTTACACATTTATTGAGTTTCATTCTCCTCTGTGTTTCAATAATCTCTCTAGGCTAAAGAGAAATATAACATACAAACCCAAGATCTCTAAAGATTCTTGGAACCTCTTCTTCAAACTTTGTGTCAGGAAGCTCATACGAAGGGCAGAGGAAGCCATAAAGAAAAGTGAAGATCTTCAGGAAGTCTTTAACAGAAGGAGCTTGTAGAGATTTCATGGATACACTGTATGCATAACCGTTTTCTGAAAGAAACTACAATAATTTTTATGAAATTCAAATGTTTCACCATAGGAAAATTACTGAAAAGTACTTAAAGAGAACACTCACAGTTTACAACATTAAAGAATATAAAATACCTCACAGAGCTGTCGAATACATTGCTGAACAAATGCTTTGTCATTAAGTGGTCTTGGGTCCTTGATCTTTTCAGAAGTGGAAAATATACCAAACTGACTATTCCGGGATCCATGTCCACTAGTTCTGCAAACAAAATCAGTCAAAATTATTTCCTTCTGTGGTGGAACCTAAATTCTCTCAAGGCGATCTTACATATTTATTCATTGGGCTGTGCTGGGTCTTAGTTGCAGCATGTAGGATCTAATTCCCTGACCAGGGATGACACCTGCGTCAGGCCACCTGCACTGAAGTCTTAGCCCCTGGATCACCAGGGAAGTCCCGTGATTTTATGTTTTAACATCAGCATCAAACATTAAAATTCAATACTTCAGTTTTTATTTCAACAGATTTCTCTTTATTCAAAGCAGAGAGAAAAAGAGCAAATGATGAAGATTAAGGTATAAAATGAGGCGGGAAGGAACACTCTTCTGGTGGTTTGCACCACTAACATACACGTCATCCTCTAAAAATATGTGTTCTGAGTCCAGCAGGCTCTCTGCACCAACCGTTTTTCAGGTCTCTTAGACTTAAATTGAAGAAAGTGGGCAACACCACTAGACCATTCAGGTATGACCTAAATCAAATCCCTTATGATTATACAGTGGAAGTGAGAAATAGATTTAAGGGTCTAGATCTGATACATAGAGTACCTGATGAATTATGGAATGAGGTTCATGACATTGTACAGGAGATAGGGATCAAGACCATCCCCATGGAAAAGAAATGCAAAAAGGCAAAATGGCTGTCTGGGGAGGCCTTACAAATAGCTGTGAAAGGAAGAGAGGTGAAAAGCAAAGGAGAAAAGGAAAGATATAAGCATCTGAATGCAGAGTTCCAAAGAATAGCAAGAAGAGATAAGAAAGC
>SJXQ01010968.1:0-20489 GCA_006408695.1 Aepyceros melampus | reverse complement strand
TCCGGGAGTTGGTGATGGACAGGGAGGCCTGGCGTGCTGCGATTCATGGGGTCGCAAAGAGTCGGACACGACTGCCCGACTGAACTGAACTCAACAACCCAGCTCCTTTCAACACCCTAGTCATCCCTTCATGACTGCTCCTTTACTTCCAATCTCTTTATTTGCCATTATTTATTGTGAGAAAATTACCTTTGAGATGTTGAAATAGACTGGGTGTGCTTTTTTTTCATGAATGTTATTGTCATGCGATATTATGTATCTGACTGTGATTTACCATAAATATATGTTTCTACTTTTTGGTCACTAATAGCTATAGCATATATGCTCCATTCTAAGCGCCATCCCCGCAAACAAAACTTCATTTGCTTAAACCTTTATAATAATTCCTTTTGCTAATCTTTGCGGCCCAACTTACCTAACTATTGTCGTTTATTATACTTGGAACAGTACTTTTTTTTATTGGACAGACTCCACAAAGCTGAGTATAGCGAACATTGGTCTAATATTTCAACTCTGTTCACCAAAACAGAGTTTCTCCCTGAAAGTTTGCTTGCCGCTTTCAAATTCTCTTCTGCCCAGGCTCTCAAAGTTCTTTAGCTTGGGCCCTCTTTCACTGCTGCTGCTGCTAAGTCACTTCAGTCGTGTCCAACTCTGTGAGACCCCACAGACAGCAGCCCACCAGGCTCCTCCATCCCTGGAATTCTCCAGGCAAGAACACTGGAGTGGGTTGCCATTTCCTTCTCCAATGCATGAAAGTGAAAAGTCAAAGTAAAGTCGCTGAGTCGTGTCTGACTCTTTGTGACCCCATGGACTGCAGCCTACCAGGCTCCTTTGTCCATGGGATTTGCCAGGCAAGAGTACTGGAGTGGGGTGCCATTGCCTTCCTGCTACTCCGACTATAATTAGCTAATTTCCCCCTTGAGAATTTGCTAACTTGAGAACCACTCTTCTACCTACTGCTAGTAGTTAATCTTTAATATGTTCATGTATATTTTTTACCAAGGAATACATGTATAGACTCTTCTTTTATTTTACACAAAACACTAATAGCTTTTCAAAAGCACTAATAGCTTTTGAAATTATTAAAGTATTTCCTAACCAATCAAAATACTGTACTATTCAACTTACAGTTTAAGAGTGTAGGGTCTAGAACCAGAGTCTTTGGTTAAAAATGCTATCTCTGTTACCAGTTGTATGACTTTGGGTAAATTACTTAACATCTCAGTGCTTCAATTTCCTTATTGATAAAATGAAGACAATAATTATCTACACATAGAGCAGTTCTCAGGATTGAATAGAAGAGACATAAAATAGCACTTTTCTGGC
Source organism: Aepyceros melampus (assembly GCA_006408695.1). Classification (NCBI taxonomy): domain Eukaryota; kingdom Metazoa; phylum Chordata; class Mammalia; order Artiodactyla; family Bovidae; genus Aepyceros; species Aepyceros melampus. Next base: position 19,163 of record SJXQ01010968.1, on the reverse strand, counting down.
TTATAAAAATGCTCAGCAAACATTAGATTTTATCATCATTATCTCCATTATCTCTGAAGTTTAGGTCTGAAATCTAAGTTACATTATAAAAATTCCTTAAGATTTTTCAGCTAGAATGAACACCAGAGACAGTTTAACCTGGGTTTATGACAAAGATTTCTCATAAGGTAACAAATATGTATATCTAAATATTTTCAAAGTAGTTAAATAAACACCTGTCTTAAAGTTATATTTTAAGTTCTGGTGAGATTAAAAAACAAGTTTGTTTTGGAGTTGGGAATTTCTTTAAAACAATTAACTTTTGCTACACATCGACATGGATTAGCCACGAGTGTACATGAACTCCCAATCCCGACCCCCATGTTGATGTGTAGCAAAACAAATACAGTATTGTAAAGCAAAACAAACTAAAAAAATAAAAATTAAAAAAAAATAAAACAATTAACTTTATTGAGGTGTAATTTGCTTAGAATAAAATGCACCTGCTTAAAGCATACAGTTTGATGAGGTTTGATAAGGTACACACCTGTGAAAACTCTACCATGATCAAGATTAAACGTTTCCATCATCCCAAAGTCTCATCCCTCTAAACAGTCAATCCTTACTTCACTCCAGACAACCTCTGATCTATTCTAGACAGCAGTTCTCAAAGTGTGATTTAGGGGATCTGAGAAGTCAAAACTCTTTTCACAATAAAATTAAGGCTCTTTTTCACCCGTTTCGTTCTCATTCTCTCTCTCCTGTGTGTACAGTGGAGTTTTTCAAAGGCTGGCTACATGATGTCAGATACTGCAGCAGACTGAATTCAGAAACAGATGAGAATCTAGCTACCTTCTATGAAGCCACACATTAATTAAGACTGCAAAAACGTAAAACAACATCACCATTCTTATTGAAATACTTTTGTTTTTAAAAAATGTTTTTTTTAAATAAAGCATGTTATGTTATTTTAAATTGAATTAATAAATATTAAAAACTTCCCCCCAGTTTCAATTTCTAATATAGTTAATATCTATAGAGATAACCCATAAAATAAGAGTCCATAATATTTGTTTTTGTTGTTGTTCAGTCGCTAAGTCATATCTGGCTCTTTGTGACCCCATGGACTATAGCACGCCAGGATTCCCTGTCCTTCACTATCTTTCAGAGTATGTTCAAATTCATGTTCATTGAGTCAGTGATGGCTTCCAACCATCTCATCCCTGTTGTCCCCTTCTCTTCCTGACCTCAGTCTTTCCCAGCATCAGGGTCTTTCCCGATGAGTCAGCTCTTTGCATCAAGTGGCCAAAGCACTGGAGCTTCAGTAGCAATCCTTCCAATGAATATTCAGCATTGATTTCCTTAAGGACTGACCAGTTTGATAATATTTAAGAGTACTGAAAAGTCTGTGACTAAAATGTTGGACTAGATGACGATTCCTAATGTTAAAATGCTTTGATTCCAGAGTGTCTATGTGAAGAATTTTCCATCAAGTATTCACTTATAACAATGAAACAGTTGTCTGAATGTTTTGATGTATCTTTCAGCATCATCTAAGGCAAATATAACCAATTTAACCATTTAAAACAGAGGAAAACAAGATTATAACTTTCTCTTGAAACGGACCATATCTAATTTTTTGTATTTTGAGCATTTAACTCAATGTATGGCTATAAGAATCTTTTCCATTAGAATTAAAAAATATCATTACCTTTTACCAAATACAGAGGTTTTTCTTTCAGATGTGGGTCTGTTTATATTCAATTTTCCAAAGGTTGATTTCTCTTTGCTTTAAGAAAAGGAGAAAAACAAACTCTTCAAATGAATGGAAAAATATAAGTTCAAGAGACTTTTGGAAATATGTTACCCATTCCCTACAAAAATAATTCAAAAGCATGAAAATTTTCAGCAGCAATTACAGTTGTTATAAATGGGATAGGCTTATAATATAGTATATATTTGCTTAACTAAAGTGTTAAGAAGAAAGTAGGAAAAAACCCATATCTACATTGTTATTTTAATTATCTTAAAATATGCACATTTATGGATAATAACTTCAAAGGAAAATGAATAATTTAAAAATAGGTATTTTCAATCATAGACTGATAGTCACACTTAAATTTTGTTCTTTTGAAGCTTACTCTTTATTAGAATGTGGCTATACTTAAGAACATACATTATGTCAATTACTGACCAAAAATATTGACAAAAGCAGTCTTTTAGCTTCTGTCAATTTAAGGCACAATCTTTTGCAGTAGTAACGTGCAAAAGTACAAAAAATTTCTCTGATTTCAGAAGAAAAAAATGTATAAATATTTCAAATTTCTAAAAGTAGCAGAGGCTCATACAATGTAAACCTAAGTAATTTAAGAGCAATTAGCAAGTAACTTCATTGGAGAAGGAAATGGCAACCCACTCCAGTATTCTTGCCTAGAGAATCCCAGGGATAGGGGAGCCAGGTGGGCTGCCATTTATGGGGTTGCACAGAGTCAGACACAACTGAAGCGACTTAGCAGCAGCAGTAGCAGCAAGTAACTTGGACCTTGGTAATATAGGATTGATACAATTCATATAGATTACAAATAGCCTCTTAATTTTAAGAAAATCATTCATAGGGAAAAATTAGTTTATGATAGAAAGTTCTCCCCCTCAGCTGATTTTTTATTGAAAATCTTAAAAAAAAATGAAGTATAGTTGATTTATGATGTTACAGGTATACACCAAACTAAGTGTTTATTATACATTATTACAGGATATTGAATACAATAATAGCAAGTTCTCCTGGGCATCTTTTCTGGACACCAATGAATCTCTAGGAAATAGTTTAGAGAAGCAGTGTTCCATAGGTGGCTTCTAAACTGCAATTAACTGTCAGAGCAAGTAATAGTTTTGATTGAGAACTGTGCTAGTTGAATAAACTGCAGTAAAGTGAAAATTATAGCACAGAACCTGCTCAAACAAGCAGCTCTGAGGAAAGCAGGAAAATAAGAATGAAAGAGCACTGAAGGGGAATTAGCAGTCCCTTAGGGATTGCCTTACAAAGTTTGTGGCTTTCGAGATTTAAGTATCAAATGAGGTAAGACACAACATGGAGTAACGGGCCCACTCTCAGCCTTCACTGACTCCAAATCAGGTACCGCTGACAACAGACAAGATTCATCACAATATTACTCACACTACATCTTTGCATTAACTTACCTTTACAGATTTCTCTGCCAAAGACAATAAGGCATGAGGTACTCACGTTTGAGGGGTATGGAGACCTGGTTATTTAAGTCCTGGGATCTTAATTCCTGCATAGACAGGCGGCCAGCACCACCGGTGGAAAATGAACTGCGTTTCATGCTTATGACCTGCATTCATGAATTTGGTATTAAAGTCTTTCCAGATGTAGATGGTACATTAAACCTCAACTATTATCTCATCCTCAAACAGAAAGGCAGCCAAGTGTCATTGTTCTTTCCCGGGTTATCTTGTTCATGTAAGGTGAAGTCCTCATTTACAGGGAATATTTATCTATTGGATTTCCTTTAACAATATTCAACAAATGAAAATACTAACTGCCTACCATGTACAAGGGAGTGTGCAAAGCAGTGCAAACAGTAGACAGGTGAATAAGGTATGATTCCTCTTTACAAGGTAGTAAAACCCTGAATCCTAACTCAGATCACATTACCACTGTTGGCTGTGCCTATTTTGATGGGAAGTCAGAGGGTACCCGACAACAACTACCTCTGATGTTTCCTTTGGTCTCAAACCATTCTGTTTTCTTTTCCTAATGTCCATTCTCTTTAGCTCTGTCCTTAACCTTCTCTTCTCATTTATATTCTTCAATTACTGGCCCTCTTGCTTCAGTCTCCCTTTTATTAAGGATAAATTATCTGGTCTACAGGCCGCTGTCCAGTTCCTCAGACTACATTCACATCTCACTCCCTTCCCACCTCCTGGGGTATCTTTCACTGAGAAATCTTCGGATCCTATTGTTACTTATTCCGACCTCACTCTGATTGCTGCAGGACAGGCCAATTAATCTGAGACATGGTGTTGAAAGAGCTAACTGAAATACTAGGTTCTTTTATAGATCGGAGATGCCAGGGAGGTGAAGAAATAAAGTAAAATGGCCATTAATCTTGAAAATATCTCTTAGAATGGCAAGCCTTAGGCAGGGGATGTGTTAATTCTTCGTTCCTGTTATCTACAGGTGGACAGGGTTCTGAACAAAGGCACTCTAGTTTAACAGTCAGGCAGAGGGGCAGGATTCTCTGAGGTAGGCCGTTATGTATGATTATATAACAAAAGCAACAGAAAACAAGTCAAAGAAACAGTTCTAATTAGAGTCAGAATTGGCTTTTCCCTGCAACAGGGTCTTGTCTTTGAGGTATTAGACACTGTACTCCTCACCTTTCCAGGTCCCGCCCTGGTTTCCAGGACAATGGACATCTGTGGTTATCCTTTTCTCTAAGCTCTCCTTTGTCTTTGAAACTGATATACTCTTTCCTTCTTTGTGTGGACACCTATTTCTTCTTCAGTATACACTTACGTATCTATTAAACTTTTCCACTCTCATCTATATGTTCCCTCCCAATCTCCACTTAAAATGTACTCTCACAATCTGAGATTAATACTTCTGGATGTACTCCGTACACGGCAATCGGGATGTTACACTAATAGCTCGAAAGCAAAAACAACAGTTCCTCATCTTGTCTTCCTCTGTGTGCTCTCATCAATTTTTCCCTTTTTCCTCTCTCCAGGCCCTCTTCTTCCCATCAGTGTCCGCTTGGCCCACCCCTTCTCCCTCGGAAAATCACTGCCATAAGAAATTTATTGGACCGGGAAACTAGCGCCTCGTACCGACTGGCTCGAGAGGTCGGTTACAACAACAAACAACAAAACGTCGCTTCCCAGGGCTTGTGAATCTAACTTGGCGACCTGGCGTTCTCCCTCCAGCTGCGGAGCAAAATTAACTCAAAATCATTAGTTACCTTTCTTCCAGCTTCCCGAGACGATCCAAAGACCGGATTGCTGTATACCCTGCAACCGCCCACGGGACAGGACAGCAGCCGCCAAAACACAAATCCTTCCACCCGCCGCCGCCTTTCGAATTTTAAAATCTCCGCCGGCGTGTACGTCATCACGCAGGACGTGCGGGCGCGTGCGCAATTTTCTTGCGCAACTCTCGTACGCAACTCTCGCGCGCCGCTCTTCGTCGCCGGACATTTTGCGTATTGCTGGCGCGCCGCTACCTCACCGGCTGCACTGGCTTTTCGTGGCCACTGTGAGCGCCCTCTGCAAAGTCAGGTCCGACCTTTGATTTAGCGGTGAATGCCGGAGCGCTGTACGTCACTGAGTAGGGAGCAGAGCGCTCCAGGCCTGGAAACGCGTTTTTTTTTTGTTTTTTGTTTTTTTTTTTTCCCCCCTCTTTTCCGTACAGCAACATGGCCGCTCCCATCGACTCTGAGAAAAGGAGAATTTTTTTACCCCCACTTTGTCCTGAAAGGCGTTGTCTTTGAGGATCTCTGGGTTAGACGCGTGCTGTTTCATGAAGCAAGTCTGGGAAGTTCTAGAAGTACTGCGAAGGCGGCGAGGTAGGCGTTAGTGACAGCGGAATGTGGGCGCAGTCGGCCTCAGGGTCGTGCTGCTGATGCAGGCGGTTTCTTTACGGACTGAGCTATCAGGGAAGCCCAGTAAGCTACTTTGCTAAAACAGGGCATCACCCGCTTCCCTGAGTTTGAACTCAGAGGCAGACACAGCCCCAAACCTGGAAAGTGGTGGGCGTGACAGGGGAGCTCAGAGCTCCAGGACTGAATACCTGGGTCTTGTAGGAGTTGTGCCATCAACGAGTTGTACATACTGTCGTGGTCCGGGTGCGGGTTGGAAAAGGATTTCCAGACATGAGACAGAATGAGAGGGAAATAAAGTTTATTAGAATGGAAAACAGCGGGCCAGCTCAAGGGAAAACCGATGTTGAATAGGAGTCATTAGTCCACTTTTATACCCAGGGTACAAGGGGTGGAATAGGGGTGTTGCGGGTCATTTGCTGATTGGATGAGGGATGTATACTGGGTGGGGGAAGAGTAGGGCAAATACCTTCTTTCTAAGGAGTTGTAGGGGAGACAGGTTATACTGTTCCATTAATAGTTACAACATGCGGAGGGAAGGACCGTAAGGGTCTGGTTTTTCTGTTCCTGCATTCCAAGACCCTCCTTGGTTTTATCTGCTCTTTCCAGGGATGAAATCCCCGTCTCCCGTGTCTCCTTTGGCAGACGGATTCTTTACCACTGAACCACCTGGGAAGTCTTGATGACTCTGAAGGGAGGACCAGTAACAGAATTATGCCACCAGTAGCGTTTATTTGATTGCTTTATGTGAAACACGAGCACAACACTTAAAAGTTAGTTACCTCACTGAATTCTCTAAACTGCCTCCTAAGATGTCCTAAAATGGTTAAATCGAAGCTCAGTGAAATCAAATGACTGGTCCATGGTCATAATGCTAATGTAAATGGTGTTAGAAATTTGAATCTATATACATTGCTACTGTTATTAACTGGGCTATTAACTGCTAAATGTATTTCTTATTTTATTTCTTATTCTATATAAAATTTTAAGTTCTCCACTACACGACATTTAGTAATCAAAATCCAGAACTTAACGCCTTTTTTGGTCTTTTTTTTTTTTCCCCGCTGTGCCGTTCGGCCTATGGTATCTTAGTTTCCTGACTGGGACTGGAACCAAGAACCTGAAATCCAGGCTCTGTGAAAGCCCAGAGTCCTAATCACTGGCCTATCAGGGAATTCCCTAAAAACTGTCTTTTAGGAAAAGATAAGCTCTGAAAAACCTAGTTGCCAGAAGAGGACTGCTCAGAACCAATTGCAGATCTGGACTCTTTACCTTGCAGTTTTGCTAGGGGTTAATGCTTCTGGTGGAGGAGCCTGGTAGGCTGCAGTTCATGGGGTTGCTACAAGTCAGACACGACTGAAGCGACTTAGCAGCAGCAGCAGTGCTTCTGATATCCTGTTAAAATTGCATTTTGCTCTGTTTTGACTCTTTCTGCACTCCATTGGTAGCAGTGATTAGTAAAGCAGTTGTGCTGGAGGGACTTACTGTAGTAAGTGTGGTTTAAAAAGGAGCTGACACTCTAATAGCTCTTATGGAAATTCTGTGGCCTTCTCTAGGCTTATGTCATTTAAAAGGCTGAATTCTCATAGGTAATGCAATATTCTTTGGTTTGACAGGACACTCACCATTTTAGGATTCAGTGTCTTCGTGACTTGTAGCTTTGTAGACCTATTGGCTAGAGCCGAGTGCCAAGCGGGAGGTTGTATGGAGGCTCGAGAAACAGGAGGATTTCGTTGGATTCCAGAAATAAGGTCAGGTCTTTACCCTCTTGGTGAAGTTGGCTGAAATGTTTAAATCATCAACCCTGAAATTAAGAGTTTACATTGTTTTAGATATAGTGAATAGACTTATGGACATGGGGAGCAGGGAGGAGAGGGTGAGATGTATGGAGAGAGTAACATGCAAACTTACATTACTGTATGTAAAATAGATTACCAATGGGAATTTGCTGTTTGTCTCAGAAAACTCCAATAAGAGCTCTGTTTCAAGCTACAGGGGTGGGATGGGGAGGGAATTGGGAGTGAGGTTCAAAAGGGAGGGGATATATGTGTATCTATGGCTGATTCATGTTGAGATTTGACAGAAAACAGCAAAATTCTGTAAACTAATTATCCTTCAATTAAAAAATAAATATTAAAAAAGTATATTGTTTTAATGTTTCATTGTAATGTTTTATTTTAGTTTTTCTTAGTCCTACTGTACTTATTAACAACTCAAAAATTTTAAATTCGCTTCTGTGTACATTCAAGTTTATATACTTGCACATAAAGTCTATGTGTGTATGAAGTATATTTTTATTGAAGAACAGTACATTTAAGAATTTATCAGGGAAGTTTTACTTGTAGTCAAACTAGGGTTTTGCTTCTAGTCTCTAATTCCGAGAGGGGTTTGTATGTTTTAAAGGAAGAGAATGTCTGTGGTGCATGAGCTATCGCCAGGATGGCTGCTGGACCACCTCGCTTTCATTAACAAGATAAGCTACGAACTTCCCCAGAATCATGAGCCTTGTTGTAGGAAAAGCCAGCCTACTTCTGTTTACCTTGATTCTCTTCACATGGATTCTGTGTCCTCTTCTGGAGCCTCTGCTACATTTGTTCCTTCCACCAGTAAGTCAGAGAATGATGATAGAGGAAACTGTGGAATGTTCATACAGAAATATGTATTTCGATCTGAACTGTTTGATGTCAGCAAACCTTATATAACTTCCGCTATTCACAAAGAGTGCCAAGAAAGTGAAGAAAAGGAAGATCTGGTAAATGTGTTAAGAAAGAAATCTCCATTTCTATTAATGGCAAGGTAATAACTCTTAAGAAATTTTTATTTTTCTACAGAGAACACAAATGTATCATTCCAGTGTCTCAAATATCTTGTAATTTACTAATTCTAAAGACTAGTCAATAAATAATAGTGGTACTTTAGCATATCCAGAGTAATTTTAATTTTTTGCTAACATTCTGCCATTTTTAGAAAACCAAATTTGCGTATCTCAAAAGTAAGCAAAGTTGATTCAAAAGTGAATGTTCTGTAAATTAACAAACAAAGCTACACAATAAAAAACCCTGTCTGCTTAGGTTTCTGTATTAATTGCATGTTTTTACATGTATTTTTGCTCAAAAACATGTTTTGTTCCCTATAAAATTCTAAAGCAGTGTATAGATTTGTGGGGAATTTTAGAGATTTTTCCTTTGGGGATAAACTTGTATAATAAATGTTTGGAAGAAGGATAATGTTTTTGAAAGATTTCTAGTAATAAAACTAGAAAGTTACTATGGAAAATATATATATCCTTAAACTGTATATATATATTTGTATACACATTGGTGTTATCAGAAGTTATGAGAATGCCATTAGGGTCAAATTAATTATGCTTTAATACTTTTTATGTACTTGAAGAATTCAAAGCTGATTATACCAAGTCCATTTCAGATAGATTATATTAACATTTTGTTGTTGTTGTTGTTAGAGATAGGAGTTACATTCATTATTCAACCAACAAATGCTTCTATGTGCTGTTGCAAACAGAGTGAGGAAACAGGATAAATATAATCTGCTTTTTGGATCTTATAGTTGAGTGAGGAAGAAAGATACCAAATAAGAAAGCATGTTGAGACAAATAATAAGGAAAGTAATAGAGATTCCATTTATTTATTCAGCCAGCAAACTTTTGTTGTTAGCCTGCCAGGAGTTTTCAACCATGTAGGCTAAACTGTATATATATATTTGTATACACATTGGTGTTATCAGAAGTTATGAGAATGCCATTAGGGTCAAATTAATTATGCTTTAATACTTTTTATGTACTTGAAGAATTCAAAGCTGATTATACCAAGTCCATTTCAGATAGATTATATTAACATTTTGTTGTTGTTGTTGTTAGAGATAGGAGTTACATTCATTATTCAACCAACAAATGCTTCTATGTGCTGTTGCAAACAGAGTGAGGAAACAGGATAAATATAATCTGCTTTTTGGATCTTATAGTTGAGTGAGGAAGAAAGATACCAAATAAGAAAGCATGTTGAGACAAATAATAAGGAAAGTAATAGAGATTCCATTTATTTATTCAGCCAGCAAACTTTTGTTGTTAGCCTGCCAGGAGTTTTCAACCATGTAGGCACTGAGATTTCAGCAACAACAAGTAGAAAGTCCCTACTGTGTATTGTATTCACATGTTCTTTGGAGTTGTTACATGTAGAACAGATATATCTTATTTGTACCCAATCTTTGGATTATGCATAAAGATCTATTAAAAGTACATCGCAGATTTTTTTTTTGGTGTAGAAATTAAGAAAGTTCAGAATAATTACCCAGTATAGCAACTGATAGATTACATTGCTGACTCTTTATTACAGTATCTGTTCCCTTGTGCCATGGATGTCGGTGTTACATTTTATTATATCGTTCTAGTTTTTTCTAATAGCAGATGAGGCCTAAGTGGCCTTTTATCACCCATTAAGTTTCTAGTAATAGTAATAATAATTATTATTTTTTGAGAAAGCTTACCTCCCTAGTCCATACTCTTTGCACTTATTTCAATCTCAGTAGTTAATTATTACCTCTTAAAGAATGAGATAGACAATATGGAAAATGTGATAAAAAAGAAAATGTATTTCAAAGTATCAATGTTGTGATAGATGGCCACAAAATTTCTTCCCTGTAATTTACTCTTTAGAAGCGTAAGAGATGTGTTGCTTTCAATCAAGGTGAACTGGATGCTATGGAATACCACAGAAAGGTATGGTGTAAAATGTTCATTGACGACATTGGAAGGTTAATGTGAACTAGTATAAGTACAAGGACAGTGTGAATAAGGGTGGTCTTAAAAATCAGGCAATCATTTTGATCAAGGTTAGAATTTAATAGTGGAGTGGTTTATTACTTCTGTAGTAATTAACAATTTAAATCAATTTTTATTAGAACTCCATATGCTTAACACATTTAACATAAATAAACATAAGCTATATTGGTAAAGTCTAGAAATTTTTTGAGTTATAAAAGTCTACTGTCAGTAGGTAAAAGCTAGCATAAACTTATGCTACATTGCTTAAGCATATATTTCACATAAGTAAACTTATGCTGTATGAGTGTGGTGATATCTTATTGAGGTTTTTAGCTTGCATTTCCCTAGTGACTAATAATGTTGAGAGTCTTTTGATTGCAGTACATCCATATACATTCTTTGTTAAAGTTGTTTAGGATTAATGTTGATTCACCCTTGAATATTTGATGTAATTCTCCAGTGAGATTATCTAGCCCTGGAGTTTCCTTTTGGGGAAGATTTTTTAGTAACAATATCAGGTTCTTTAATAGAGCACAGGGATTTTCAGATTTTCTGATTTGCTTATGTCAATTTTGGCAAGTTGTATTTTCCAAGAAACTTTGTCTATTTCTCCAAGTTGTCAAGTTTATTGGTATGACATTGTTCATAGAATTCTTTTTCCATGATTTTAATGTTTATAGCATTTGTGATGATAAGTGATCACCCTTTTCATTGCTATGTTGGTGATTTGTATTCTTTCTTTTCTAGCTTGGGGCTTGTTTTTTGGTTGTACTTTTCAAAGAACCAGTCTTTAAAAAAATTTTTTTTTGGTACCTTTTTTTCTTTTTTTGTGGCTATGTGTGTATATGTATATATATATATATATATATATAAACATAAAATTTACCACTTTAACTATTTTTAGGTGTACAAGTTAGTGGCACTGAGTACATTCACATTGTTTTCTAATCATCACCATTATTTATATCCAGAATGATTTTGCCATCCCAACTGAAATTCTACCCATTAAACAGTAACTCTTCACTTCCTCTTACCCCTACGTGCAACATTTAATTATCTGTTCTTCTGTTCATCCACATTTGGAATGTTTCTACCTTTTGGCTGTAGTGAATAGTGCTGCTATAAACATGAGTGTGCGCATATAACATGTATATATAAACATGTGTAAACACATATATGTTTATACACTCACACATAAACAGGAGTGTTGCTACCTTCAGTTTTTTTTGGAGTATACCCAGTAGTGGCCTTACTGGATCATATGATAATTCTGTTTCTAGTTTTCTGAGGAACTCCTTAGCATGTTCCACGGTGGTGGTGCCACTCTGCCTTCCCACCAGCAGTGCATAAGCATTTCCAGTTTCTCCATATCCATGTCAGCACTTAGTTTCTGTTTTTATTTTTTTCAGTTGCCATCCTAATGGGTAAGAGTGGTGTCTCATTGTGGTTTTGATTTACATTTTGCTGATGATCTTTGATGTTGAGCATATTTGTATGTGCTGCTGGCCATTTGTATGTCTTCTTTGGAGAAATGTCTGCTCACGTCCTTTGCTCATTTTAAAATTGGGTTTTTGTTGTTGTTTTTGGAGTTCTTTTATATTCTGAATATTAATCCTTTATCAGACACATAAATGATGTGAAGTATATTCAAAGAATCAACTTTTAACTTAGTTAATTTTCCTTACTGTCTGTTTTCTATTTTGCTGATATTTGTTCTCTATTATTTTCTTCCTTTTGGTTTACTTTGCTCTTTTTCTGTTAATAACTTCTTAAAGTAGAGCCTTTTGTCAGTGAGTTTAGATCATTTTTCTTTTCTAATATAAGCATGTAAAGCTGTAAGTTTCTCTTGAATTGCTGCTTTAGTTGCATTCCGTGTATTTGGATATGTTGTATTTTCACTTTCATTCACTTCAAAATATTTTCTAATTTTCCTTGTGATTTTATCTTTGACCTATATGAATTATTTAGAAGTCTGCTATTTCATTTTCAGATATTTGATGTTTATCTTAATATCTTCTTGTTATTGATTTCTAGCTTAAATCCATTGGAGTATAACAATATACTCTGATGTCAGTCCTTTTAAATTTATTGAGTTTTATTTTACAGTCTAGCATGTGAATTATCTTTGTGAATGTATTGTGTGCTATTTTTATGTATTTTTGAATATGTATTCTTTAGCTGTTGAATACAGTGTTCTATGAATGTCAGTTAGGGTAAGTGGATTGATAGTGTTGTTCAGAACTTCTGTCTTTAGAGATTTTTGGTTTATTGGTCTATCACTTGTTGGGTAGATTTTGCTTGGGTGAGTTTAGAATGAGGATTTTAGTCTAAGGCTGATGATTATTCCCTTTTACTGACACAAAATCTGTTAGGCACCCAATACCCCTGTTAAGAACAGTGATGAACTGTCTGAGATTTTACTTTATTTGGAAGCTAACAAGTTAGCAAGTTTAGGTCTAAGATTTTATTAAAACAGATTTAGATCAAAGTATTAAAGTAATGAGTTTATTAAATTAAGAAGTCACATGTATGTACTGATCACTGCTCAGCTGGAGACTTGACCTTCTGCAACTCTCAAGAGCTCTCTGTCTGTGCAGCTCTCTGCTCTGGTGTCCTCCCTGCAAATGCTCACCGCCTTGGCCTTTCCAGACTCCAGCTCTGGTTCCTTGGCTCCGAGAGACTGCTGGTCTCTGAACGGGTCTCCTCCTTGTCCTGCTACATGAAAACTTGCTCAAGGCAGTAAGCTGGAGCAATTGGGTTCTTTTTTTATTTAGGGAGTACACAATTCTGGGGCTTTCCAGGTGGCACAATGGTAAAGAATCTGCCTGCCAATGCAGGAGATGCAAGAGATGCAGGTTGAGTCCCTGGGTTGGGAAGATCCCCTGGAGGAGGACATGGCTGGAGAATGTCAGCCATGGAGAATGTTTGCCTGGAGAATCCCATGGGCAGAGGAGGAACCTGGTGGACTATAGTCCATGGGGCCACAAAGAGTTGGACATGACTGAGTACATGTGTAATTGTATTAATAATAATGTTCTGCAATGCTTGACATCCACCCAAGGTCTGAAAGCCTTTTTTCTGAAAATAATTTTTTAAAAGTAATTTCAGATGAAAAGTACTCCATCTTATCCAGAAGCAGTACTGGCTTTTGATTTTATAATTATTTTGGTTCTGTTATTGCAAAACTTTTTTAATATATTCATTTTATAGAGTTGACTTTTTCTTCTTTAACAATTCAATCTATATGAAATCAAAGATGTTTATTTTAAAATTAAATTACTAGAAAAATTAAGATTAAATGTGATTAAAACTTAATTCTTTTTATAGATTAGAATTTTCACTTCTAGAAACATTATCAAATTCATCTTATAAATTTTAAAGGATTTTAAAAAATATATATTGCTTGGTTATTTAGTTTCCAGTGAGTTTATGAAATTTGTATTATTCCACAGTTAGGAAATAACCGTTCAAAAGTATAGTCACACTTTCTTTTTCTTGTAGTATACAATTATTTTATTGTAAGCATTAAGAATATTGGTTTTATTCCATAAGTTGAAATATTCAAAGCATAGTAGGAAACTTTATTATTTAGAAAATTGTTTTAATGTCAGTGATGTTTTAATATACTTAACAAATTCTCTTACAGATCAGGGGGCTTATTTTGGATGGATCTTCAAGTTAATCCAGGAAGGTCTTACAAGTGGCTTTCTTCGTTCATGTTCTGAAAAATGGAACAAGTGCAGTGAGCTCATTACTTTACCACATGATACCTGTAATTTGTCAGAATTATGTGAAATGGCAAAGCATTTGCCTTCTCTGAATGAAATGGAACTTCAGACATTACAGTTGACGGAAGATAATGCCTCTGTTACAGAGCAGGATTTATTTTCACGGATTGTTGAGAATACCTCTAGCTTTACAAAAATGATTACTTTAATGGGACAGAAATACCTGCTGCCACCAAAAAGCAGTTTTCTTTTGTCTGACATTTCTTGTATACACCCACTTCTGAACTGTAAGTAGTTATTATGTTTATTATTAGATAATTTTTCTGCGGCCTCAAAAGTCAAGAGCAAGTCTGAATGTTGAATGAGCATCAGCATTTTGTGATAGGGAGAATAATTTTTTCTGTATTTTCTTTTTAAATTTAAAACTTTAAATTGAGTTTTAAAGTGCTGACTTATGCTTTAAAAATTAAAAAAATAAATCTTACTACAAACAAAGTATCAAAAACTTAACTAGTCCCCAAGAGAATAAATATAGTTACTGCTCTATACTTAGGAATTCAGGGTAAAATTGTGTTTGACCAAGTAATTTTAACTTTTATGCTTAGCAAAGTAGAAATGCTTCAGATATGAATGTTAATTCCCAAACTGTTCTTAGCCTTTCAGGTTACATTTTAAGCTATTTTCAAGTTTATTATCTAAAGTTTCTCAAAAGTATTTTCTTGTATAAAGTTGAAAATTTAGATATTGATGTTCAGAGTTATCTACATGTAAATTTGAATTTAGATTTCTGAAGCTTAACTGTGAGTCTTTAGACACCCACAAAACTGAGCCTCAGTTTCCTAATCTATAAAATGGATATGATGATACCTACTTCTGAGGGTAATTTTGAGGATTAGTTGAGATAATTTGTGTCACAAGCTTCAGTTCAGTCGCTCAGTCGTGTCCGATTCTTTGTGACCCCATGAATCGCGCACGCCAGGCCTCCCTGTCCATCACCATCTCCCAGAGTTCACTCAGACTCACGTCCATTGAGTCCGTGATGCCATCCAGCCATCTCATCCTCAGTCATCCGCTTCTCCTCCTGCCCCTAATCCCTCCCAGCATCAGAATCTTTTCCAATGGTCAACTCTTGGCATGAAGTGGCCAAAGTACTGGAGTTTCAGCTTTAGCATCATTCCTTCCAATGAACACCCAGGACTGATCTCCTTCAGAATGGACTGGTTGGATTTCCTTGCAGTCCAAGGGACTCTCAAGAGTCTTCTCCAACACCACAGTTCAAAAGCATCAATTCTTCTGCGCTCAGCCTTCTTCACAGTCCAACTCTCACATCCATACATGACCACTGGAAAAACCATAGCCTTGACTAGACTGACCTTAGTTGGCAAAGTAATGTCTCTGCTTTTGAATATACTGTCTAGGTTGGTCATAACTTTTCTTCCAAGGAGTAAGCGTCTTTTAATTTCATGGCTGCAATCACCATCTGGAGTGATTCTGGAGCCCCCAAAAATAAAGCCTGACACTGTTTCCACTGTTTCCCCATCTATTTCCCATGAAGGGATGGGACCGGATGCCATGATCTTCATTTTCTGAATGTTGAGCTTTAAGCCAACTTTTTCACTCTCTTCTTTCACTTTCATCAAGAGGCTTTTTAGCGCCTCTTCACTTTCTGCCATAAGGGTGGGGTCATCTGCATATCTGAGATTATTGAGATTTTTCCCGGCAATCTTGATTCCAGCTTGTGTTTCTTCCAGTCCAGCGTTTCTCATGATGTACTCTGCATATAAGTTAAATAAGCAGGGTGACAATATACAGCCTTGACGTATTCCTTTTCCTATTTGGAACCAGTCTGTTGTTCCATGTCCAATTCTAACTGTTGCTTCCTGACCTGCATACAGATTTCTCAAGAGGCAGGTCAGGTGGTCTGGTATTCCCATCTCTCTCAGAATTTTCCACAGTTTCTTGTGATCCACACAGTCAAAGGCTTTGGCATAGCAATAAAGCAGCTTAGCTCAGTGATATGTTGCCAATAAATTATAACTATCACAGTATTCTAAGGTATAAGATAAGAGATATATTGATTAAATTGAATTTAATCTGCTATATACTGTTAATTGTACATTTTGTAGCAAAATTTTGTTATTAAAGTAATAGCTTATTAATGAAAAGCTTCTTTTAATTACTTTCAAGCCATTTTAAACATGAATGGTTATTCATGTCACAGTGTCATAAATTATTCAGGGTAAATGACAAGATAACAAAGTAATGAGAAAATCATGCAACATTTGAACATTTTTTTCCTCATTCTTTCTCATCTTTGTTACTCTAATCATCTAACAACCATTACATCCTTATTTTAATTTGCATTCTTTTGATTACTTATGAGATTGTCCATTTACAAAAATATACCTTTGTGTATAAAAGGGAAAGGGACAGCTTTTCCTTATAGTAAAATCCCAATTAATTAATATAGGCGGAATGATGTAACTAGGTAATTTCCATTTGACACATAGCATACTACTTGGGTGTCAAAATAGTGGGTGAAAAGATGAGATGCAGGATATTTGCAGAGTCTTAAAGTATGTCCCTACCAGATGGTTAATAATTACTGAGGTAGAACTGGAGAAACCTGGCTGACAGCACTTTAACCAAACAAATGACTCAAGGTGGTATCACTAATCATGAGACATTCTGACACTCTGTGCTTCCTGCTGATGACCAGCCAGTAGTACTCTTCAAAAATATCAAGGTCAAAAAAGATAAAAACTGAGGAACTTTTCCACATTGGAAGAAATTTATGAGACATAGCGATTAAATGTGATTTTGCTGGGGATCCTGGACCAGGGAAAAGGATACTAATAGACAATTAAGGACATTTTATCAATATTAAGGTCAGTATGTCAGTTAAAAAATTGAAGTTTTATTTCATGTAAAAAGTAAAAAGAAAAAAGAAAGCAAAAATCCTCACATCCATCCTGTGTTTGAAAGGACCATTTTAATATGGCTGCCAAGACTTCGTAGGGCATTTACAAATCATTGATGTCTAGCTAGTTCTTCCCAGGTGGCACTAGTGGTAAAGAACCCACCTGCAAATGCAAGAGACAGAAGAGCTGCGGGTTCAGTCCCTGGGTTGGGAAGATCCCCTGGAGGAGGGCATGGCAGCCTATTTCAATATTCTTGCCTGGAGAATCCTATGGACAGAGGAGCCCGGTGGACCACAGTCCATAAGGTCATAGAATCGGACATGACTGAAGTGACAGCACAATGTCTAGCTAAGGGAGCTGTAGTTATTTTTAGGAAGGGTGCAACAGGTGCAATTACTTTGAAACCCCAGAGGTACTAAATTATAAGGGGAATCTCAATTTTTTTGGATGAATTATTCTATTTGAATAAGTGCCACAAATCCTTTTTTTACCAGCATTTTAAAATATATTTGCCAGCATATTTATGTCAGTAGTGAATGCACTTCATTGTTGAAGAACATGTTTAGTTTTTAAAGTGATACAAGTAGAAGGTATTTTCTGAAATCCTTTCTTTGTTTTCAGGTAGGAAAACATATGATGTGATTGTGATAGACCCGCCGTGGCAGAACAAATCGGTTAAAAGAAGTAACAGGTAAGTGTATCTGTTACATATGCTTTCTGAAAGCCATTGTTGCTTGTACATTATAGTTACATAAACTGAAATTGTTACTTTATGGTACAAAGTGTCTGAAAACCTGAAACACTTTAGTTTTAAAATTTTAATTCCATTAAGTGGGTAGGTTAAGTAGGTAATTCTCTTAGACTAGAACTATATATAGGTATAAGAGTGTTAAAAATAATATATTTATTAAAAATGAAGGTTGCTGACTGAATTAGTTCAGAAATGTTTCTGTAACACCAAAAGACAACATTTTTGCCTTCTTTGGGGCTTCCCTGGTGGCTCATATGGTAAGCGTCTGCCTGCAGTGCAGGAGACTTGGGTTCAATCCCTAGGTTGGGAAGATCCCCTGGAGAAGGAAATGGCAACCTGCTCCAGTACCCTTGCCTGGAAAATTCATGGATGGAGGAGCCTGGTAGGCTACAGCCCATGGGGTTGCAAAGAGTTGGTTGCATGACTGAGCAACTTCACCTTTCACTTTGCCTTCTTTGATATCAAATTTTAAAGTTTTGAAATATGTGCCAAAATATAGTATTCCTTAGTAATCTGCTATGAATGAAATTGTCTAATTCATTCTGAAATTTGTTTTAATTAATGCCACTGTTCAGTTTATGTAACCTTTTAGAGTGATAAGTTCAGTTAGTAAATAAGATGAAGTTAAATAGCTTTTCAAAAAACTAAAATTTTCTATCTAGTTACGGTGAATATCTTCAGTTCTATTTCGTCTCACTTTTCACGCTTCTAGATTGAACAGTTTCTGTTACCTTGACTTATACTTCATATGAAATCTCTTCTTCTCCATAGTTATCTTCAGTTTCCTTATGCATTTTGTTGATGAACTGTACCAGTAATTGGATTTTTTCCTTTTAAAAGTTTCAAGGATCACATCTCTATATGTGTGTATTTGTGTGTGTGTGTAGATATCTGTATATATACATATAATTATTTTCTGAACAGTTTGAGAATAAGTTATTTAGGAGAAAGAGTTACTCTGAAATATTTATTCTGTATTTCTTGAAAACAAAGATATTTTCTTATAATAATCATAGTACAGTAATAAAAATAGGTAATTAATTTTCCTTTTCAATTTTCTAGTTTTATTAATAAGAATCATACAGGGAGATACTGTGATATATGCATTGTTCCCAGTTTTACCATCTGTGATAGGCAAAATAGTATTCTTTCCCTCCTCACCCCCACCCCTGTTCCACACTCTCTTCCATGTCCTTATCTTCAGTTCAGTTCAGTTCAGTTCAGTCGCTCAGTCGTGTCCGACTCTTTGCGACCCCATGAATCGCAGCATGCCAGGCCTCCCTGTCCATCACCAACTCCCGGAGTTCACTCAGACTCACGTCCATTGAGTCCATGATGCCATCCAGCCATCTCATCCTCGGTCGTCCCCTTCTCCTCCTGCCCCCA